>PISW01009829.1:0-56163 GCA_004023785.1 Mungos mungo
CCCCCTGCACACAAATGTCCCCAAAGCACTGACCGCAGGAGTCACAGCACGATGTGAAAGCGTACAGCATCTGTGTCTTTACCGGAGAGGAGCTGCTGAAATGATATTCGAGGGAAAAAGAAGAGGCACAAGGCTCCCAGGCCTTTCAGGTGAGAACAAAAGAAACCAGGCCAGAGCAGACCGGAGGCTGGAGGTTAGGAGCAGACCCAGGGACTCAGGCAGGACAGGCAGGGGCAGGTGAGCGAGGTGGAAGGTGGGGCCGGACCCCTGCCATGTCCCCAGGACTGGGAGGTCAGGTGGCGATGGGGACAAAGGAGCAAGGTCCACAGCAGTTAGCAGAAACGGCTGCCAGGAGCGGGCACGGAGAACCCATTGGCGAGGCTTCCAGGTCCACGGGCTGGGGCGGGGTGGGGGGCGGTAAGCAATGGCTTGTGCTAAAAAACGAGCCCCTGATAAATTCCCGAACTTGTGCTGCTGTGCCCGATGGCTTGATCTCTAAGGGAGCAGAGGAAGAAGGAAGGGAAACTGCTATCTGCGCTTGGAATCGAAGAGGAAGGTGGCAAGGCCCTGAGGTTACACAGGGCAATCTGGTCACTTTGCGGTCATGGCGTGACGGCCAGGGTCCTGGAGCTCTGGACCGGACCTAGACAGGCCGGGCCGCCCTCCACAGTGGAGCTGTGCAAAGGACAGACAGCGTGGCGACCAGGACAGGGACCCTGCTGAGCAGACTGGGCCAAAGCTGAGGGGAGGGTGGGGGCAGCCACGCGGGCATCCTCCAGGTTAGGGAAGCTGATTTCTAGAAGTGCAGGGAGAAGAGGACCTGAGCCTGGAGGAGCCGCGGAGAAACCCGGCACCATGGACTGGTGCCTGAGGCCGGACCGGCTAGGGCTTCCCCCCAACCCCAGCCGCCCTTGCAGATGGGCCCCTGACCGTGGCCCTGGCCAAGTACGGGGCGAAGAGGCTGAGGGGGCAGCAATATCCATCCCCATCCCCCCACAGGATGCCCATGCACTAGTCCCCAGAAACTATGAATGTGTTGGGTACCCGGTGGGGGACGGGGGTCGGGGGCGGTTAAGGTTGCTACTAGCTGACCCTATTCTGGGAAAGGCAGGAAAAAAAAATCCAAAAAAGGATTCTCCCCCAAATGCTCCCAGAAGGAACTAGTCATGCAGACACTCTGACCTCAGCCTAGTGAGACCCAGCGTAGACCTCTCACCTTCTCGATGACAGAACAGTGAGGTTGTGCTGCTTTAAGACTGTACAGTTTACCTCGCCTCCAGCAGCCTTAGGAAAGGGATGCAGTGACATGCGGCAGTCACGTGTTACCCTGAGTCCCCACACCACGGCCTACGCCCACTGCCCCCTCCGCGCAGGCCCTGCCATGGGGGGCCTTGGCCTCTGCACTCGTTTCTCGCGGGAGGTCTGCCGGCCTGACCAGCTCAGCCTGGGGCTCTGGTTGTCGGTTCCAGCAGTGAGCACGACTGGACTCACTGACAGAACTGCAATTAACGCTTCATACTTTTAACATAACTGTGACAAGTGCAGGGCTTTGTACAATAGTGAGTGTTCCCTGTATCAACACAAGGACTCCCCAAGCTGGGAGGGGAAAGCACGTCCCAGACCAAGCACGGACATGTGGGGCACGGCCTGGGATGGGAAGAGCATTCCCAGAGCACGAAGCAAAGTCCTGAAGAACAAAGTGAAACCTAAACTATGTTTTAGAAATGCTGCATGCCATCCTGACTCGAAGTTTTTGGGGAAAAAAAATGCAGGGACTAGAAACATCTGTTTCTTCTTCTTCCTCTTTTCTTGGCCCGTTGGGAGTAAACACAGACTCCTTCCTGTACTCCAGGAGCCTTAATCAGTGATTGGGTTGAGGGCACTGGGGCGTGCTTAGTGAATCGGTGACTCTTCAGTTAATACAATAAAAGACAAATTAGTCTTTTATTGCTAGCAATACACATGCCTCAGTGATGTAAAACACTTCCTGGAGATGATTTAGGGAGAATGATCACCCACAACCTTTTAAATGCATCCTTAACTCACATCTGAATGATTAATGTAACAAAGAATTCAATTACCTTGAAGTTACTAAAAAAAAGTAGTCGACTTCCCATTTTACTTTAAATAAATACTGTCATGTTTGTATTTCCCTATGACTCAGTTCTAGAAGGGATGGAAAGTCTACTTTTCAAAGAAAACCATATGTAGAATTAGTGACACTCAAAGCTCTCCCATAGTAGAATTAGGGGAACTTACTGACGTATGGTTTCGGCTACCCTGGGAAATGGAGGGCCAGCAAAATGTATTTAACAGAGAGGTTTTATCCACATCGTTGCCCCAAACTCCCGAAGACAGGCAGAAATGAGTAATAGTGTGGTTGATAATTACGTTCTCCCTTCTGCCGTGGGGAACTGGTCCAGCTATTTGATGAAACAGACCCCGCTAATTCTCACTTGGTTAATCTGTATTTGCAAGAACGCCCGTAAAACAAGCAGTCTCAGCCCATTTCTCTGCAGATAGCCTGAGAGCAGTGGCGAGGTCTCAAACCATGAAGACTTTGTTGCTTTTACCAAGAACCGGGATGACAGGAGGCGGTGTCTCCACTGGTCCTTCCCTGAAGCAGGTACTTAAGGTGGTGGCTTGCACCACTTTGGGGAGTTACTCGGCTTTCCTTGGCTCCTCCCATAAATACAGGAGGCATACGTGTTACGAAACTTGTTTGTTTTTCTCTTGTTAGTCTGTCTCTTATTAGTAGTAGGAGGGTCTTCAGCCAAGAGTTGACAAGGGTAGAGGGAAACATGGTAACACTGAGCACGTGCTGGTTACTATTTCCGATACTAAGATGCTACCTAAACTGGAAGAGCCTCTTTGCATCACTAAGACTCCCTGGAGACAGCGCAGAAGTTCAGGGTCCTGGCAGATCCGGAGGCGGAGGCGAGGTGGTAAGAGGCGTGGCTTGGGAGAAACTCACTGGGGAGCTAGTTCTGATTTTGTGCCTGACACCGTGCCCGCCCTGGGGGGAGGAAGGTATCACTAAGACCCAGGCAGAAGCAAGGAGAAGAGAGGCAGATAGGCGCAGGTAATAAGATAGTAAGGAAACAGCGCGGGAACGCACAGGAGGGTCCCTGGTTCAGACAGCAATAATGAGAAAACACAGAAAAACATGAAGATAGTCACGGGAGAGAATTTTATTGCTTCCGATTGAGGATTTAAGCACAAGTCTTTGTTATTCAACTTAAGCACTTAATGAAAGCGGTCCCGAAGTTTTTTAAGGGTGTTATTTATGAACAGTGCTCTTGGCTATCATTGATGAGTATTCTTTATTATAGTAGGTTGTCTTTTTAAAAAAATTTTTAATAACATCTACTCTGCAGAACTGCCTACTCTCCAGCCTTGCTGGAGTTAACAAGCATGTCCGGAGGCTTCTCGCGGGGGGATCTGTGATCCTGGAGAGTGCACTGAGGGGCACTCCTGGGAAGCAAAATACCGCAAGCAGTAGGAAGCAAAAGGCCTCTTTCTAACCGGCACCCCTGGGCCGGGATGCCAGGCCCTTCCTCCAACTCTGGCCAAGCGTGACCAGTCTTAGAACATGCAGAACAACAGTGACGGGCTCCTAAGCAGCTCCTGCTGGACTGGGAATCCAAAGGCTGAAAAGACCTGTCCTGAAGTCAGGTCCCGGTCCAGCTAAGAGTGTCCTGACTTTCCCAGAGGAAGGTCTGCTGGCCCAACCCTCCCATTTCAAAGATTAGGAACCACAAAAGTTGGTTCCTTGCTCCTCAGGGCATAAATAAAATAAGCTATTCAATTTGTAACTCACAAAGCCTAGCTATTTACAATTCAAATAAAATCAGAGTCCTTTATGAAATTTCTCCCAGGGAGCTAATAATGTACAGTTTATACCTCTGATCTTAAAAATCTCCATATGGATATGTCTCTCCGTGCAATTTAATTACTGCTACTTTGATTTGGTATCATTCCAACAGATACACTTTAATGCCACTCATTACCCAGGGATGGGGGGGGGGGCATGGGCACACTATTGCCACGTAGTCCGAGGACATGACTGTACCTGGAGGGGTCCCTTCCTGCACAACTGCCCAGAGCTGCCCAGGTCCGCAGGCAGCCAGACAGGGATCCCTCGCAGGAGGAATCCAAGGGCAGAGTTATCTTTAAAAGAAATCTCTTTGAGGCACTCTCTTTTTTGTAACTAGTGCAGTACAGATGGCCCCAGATGGTCTTCCTAAAATCCCATGCCTCCTAAGTCCCCACACACCAATTAGCCATTAATCTTCACGAGTGTCAGTTACTTTTCTTGTTGTTGAGAACTTCTTTCACCGAAAACGATGACCTGCTCTGGAGTGCACCTTATTTAAAAACTGCTCTGTTGTCCCTGTTGAGGCAGAAAATTCGTGCCCTATTGTGAGGACAGCAGACGGCGACTAAGGTACTCGCTTGTAACAAGAATGGGCACAAGTGGGCCCCGAAAAGCAGCCATGTTTCGCTAAGGCTCCTGTTACTTGAAGACAGGGTTCGTAACACTAACGCGTGCAGTGTAGACCACACACATAGAGGCTTGATTCCCTCCCAGTGTCCTTCCATACGGATCGATTGTCATTATCAAAGAGGAGGAGAAGCAGACAGCGACCCGTCTGGACAGAGTCCAAAGAACAAACGGGAACCGTGCTCGGAGCAGGGGCGGGCCCTATGAGCTTAAAAAGTCTGCTTCGATTTGTGTGTGTGTGTGTGTGTGTGTGTGTGTATACATATATATACATATACATATGTATATATATATATATATATATATTTTTTTTTTTTTTTTGAGAAACTTGACTCTTTCCTGGATTTGACTTCCTTGGCTCAGAAGTTCAGGATTTGCAGCAAGAAAAGAGTCCGAGGAAAAACACCTTTAAGAAAAAGTTGGATGCGAAAAGAAAGTCGGGAGAGGGGAAGTCATACTGAGTGATTAATGATTTTTAAAAATGATCTCCGCTCCTCTGGTTCTTTTATTCGCACGAAATGCTGTCAGCCTGCAATTAATCGTCACCACGCCACTATAAACACGGCTTTCCATCATTCCGGCTACTCCTTTTCCTAAGACAGCTGTCCGTCCCTCCTGAGTACGCGCTCGGCCCAAACTTTCTCGGGCGAAGTTGTGCAAGCGAGTTTCTTCCAGGCTTTCCGATCTGCACGCAACTCTCACCGGCCGGCGGCGCCGCGGCGCTCGGGGCCCAGCCGGAGCCCCCGAGCGGCCCCCGCGCCCCGCAGCCGGCGCGACGCCCCCGCCCGGCGCCCCCTCCGCGCCCCGCGCCCGAGGGTTCGAGCCCGCCCCGCGCCCCGCGGCGGGAGAGAAAGTGGGAACGAGTCAGTACCGGCGGGCGGATGTCCGGCTTTCGTCTCTTGCTTCCCCTCGGGAGGCGAAGACATGATGCGACCGCGCGGGCTGGGACGCGACGGCGACCACGGTGGGCTCGCGGGCCGGGAAGGAAGTGCGCGCGAGCGTGAGCGCCGGGATGCGAGGGAGGCGCGCGCCGGGGGCAGCGGGGCGGTGCACGGAGGCAGCAAAGGCGGCCGCCGGGAGGGGGCGCGGCCGGCGCGCGCCGACGTGGCGCGTCCCGCTTGCCCGCGGCTGCGCGTTGTCGTCATTGCGCCCGGCCCCGCCCCGCCGGCCCCCCGGCGCGCGCTGTGTACCGAGCATGCGCAGCTGGCAACGCCACGTTGGAAGAGGTGGCCGCGGGCGCTGGAGGAGGAAGGAGGGTGAGGGTGGGGTGTCTGCGGTTGGAGGAGGCGGGGCTGACGCTGGCCTGGACTTCGGCCGGAGGTGGAGAGGGCCCAGCGGGAGGTTGGCACCTTCTGGCGCCGCGCCCCACCCATGGTGACGGAGGTGCGGACACAACCTCTGAGGTGGCGCACGGTGAGGGGGGGGGGTGATGTAGGTTGTCTGCGCACCAGCCCGTTGCCAGGTGCGCTCACCCAGCTCACACTGGGGGCGACTAATTACGTGCGGAAATGAGACCCCCAGTGGGACCGACTAGGAGCCTGAGGATTGCAGGGAGTTGTTCAAAGACCCTGCATCCGGGAGTGGCCCCCGCGGCCCCCGTGAGAAGCACCGCGCTCGGAGGCCGGGAACCGGGACAGAGTTCTTGCGCTGCTGCGTCTGTGCCCGCTGTGTGCTGTTGCGATGCATCTTGGTTCTGTCCGAACTGATCCTTGGCCTTTGTGCCTTGCTTTGCATCCCGCCCGCCTTCTCAGGTCTTTGCAAGTGCAGGGATCCTCTCCTGCACCGTCAACCCCGCCTTGCCGAATTAGCGTCCAGAGGCGCCGGGGCCTGAGCGAAGGAAACACCAGCATCTCTCTTGACTGTACATCCGTCCTTGACGATGCTGCTGATCAGAGAGGTTGAGCACCTCAGTCCCCCTTTACCCGTCAGCCCAGTCCAGTCCAGCTGCACCGAGGTTACCCTCAAAGAGGCAAGGTTCTTTTATCAAGGATACTTAGGACCTCCATGTTGCCCAATCCCGTGGTCACCCTTCCACTCTCATCCTACTTGACCTAGCTGACCGGCCCCCTCCTCCTCAGGGATGCCAGGGCACCCCACTGATGTAGGTGGGTTGGCTTCTCTTCTAGATTCATAGACAATTGAATATTCTGTGCTCAGCACCACCCTTCTGTCTGGATCTTGTTTTCATGACAACGTGCAGGCTCATGGGTATGACCGTCCCCCATATACTTGTGGATAACACACTCGCAAAGCCATTTCTCTACCCCTGCATCCCCACTAAGCTTCAGACTCCCAACCCACTGTCTCCTCCACCTCTGGGTGTCTAACGCAGCGCTGCCGGAGTCGGCATCACAGCACACACAGAAATGCACGTTCTACCCACTGGGGCTTTCTCCCCACATTTTGGCAGCACTAATAGCAACATAGGTGTTGGCCAGGCAGCCGTCAGGATACAGTTGTCATTCCATGCACGTCAAAACTCTCAGACAGGTGTCAGCCACTTAGAAGAAAGTCCGAAATAAATATCAGAGCGTGTTTTTTTTTTTTTTTAAGAGTTGCAGCATCTCTAACCCTCTAAATGGAACAGTGAGATAATCCACGGACACTCTGGATATGGGTCCTGAATGGAAAGAACCTTTAAGGACACCTAACCAATTTATTGTATGAAGATTTTCCTTTTTATGTATGTGCATGAGTGCTATATAGTTAAAAACTCATGTTTTCATAAGTCTGAAAGAACCACTTCTAAGAAGTATAAAATAGAAATTCTGGAAAACATTGTGTTGTAGTTTGGTTGGCAGCATTTTTTGCCCCTAGTGGGACAGAAAGTTGCATGTGAGGAGTGCTGATGTCTTCAGTGGCGTGTGGCTTTGCTAGGGAATCCTGGGGTGAAAGAAGGAGGCTTCTGAGGAGGGAGTCAAGCTACTCAAGGACCTTGGTGGCCCCACTGGCTGCTCTGAGGCCTGCTCTGGGACTGCACTGACTGGAACACTCTGGTGTGATAGTCACGTCTAGTTTTACATGTTCAAGGCAGCATTCCCGATTCACCCTCCTACCCCGGCATACCTTCCCACCTGGAATAGCATCCACACTACGGTGTGGGGCACCTGCCTAGTCAATAGCATGACTACGGAAGAAAATGTGGTTGTGTAAGGAACTTGGCTTGGAAAAAAACCAATCTGAGTTTTTCCTGGCCTCCCTTGCAGCGAGGGGAGGGCAAATTCTGGCATGGAAAGGTAAGTGGAGGTTTGTTGGGAGATTTCTGGCAGAATCTTGCATGCTTGGTATGGAAACTGCTCTCCCTCCTGTTGACTTCCTGGTTCATGCCGCCATGAATTCAGACAGAAGGTGGAAAGCAGAGCAATCATATTGCAGCTGGGAGGCAGCTAAAGGTATGAATGCCATCTGCTAAGGGTGGCTGAGCACACAGACCAGTGGCAGTTGGGATTTGAGGTTCTTGGGGGGAGGGCTCTGCAGACCAATGGAATCGACTTCCAGACTATTTAGATCAAGTCCCTATGGTTGGCGTCTTTACACGTAGCCAAATGCACACGTGGCCTCCCAGGTCCTGTGTGGTGGGGGCTGTGTCCGCCTCTAGATGCTCATCTCTCATGGCCCCTCGGGCCACCCTGGCCTTTCTGATATTCCTCTAGTGTGACAAGCCTGTTCTTCCCTTTGGGGCTTGGCACTAGCCATTCTCTCCACCTGGAACTATTTCCCCCAGATTATCCCCCCAGAATCCTCCTTATTCTGGAATCAGCTTTTCCATAGGGCCTAGCCTGCCCCCCAGATCTGCAGCAGGCAGCCCAGATACTTGACTCTCTTCCCTTTGTCTTCACAGCATCTCATCCCCATCAAAAATTCCTCATCCGTCTTCTGGGCGTTAAATGTCTGTCTCCTCTAACACTGGTCAAGTGTCAGTCCCAGAAGAGCAGAGACCTTGTCCATTTTCCCCACTGCATGCTCAGCACCCCCAAACTAAGGTAGGCACATGGAAAGCATTCAAGGGACCCCTGGGTGGCTCAGTCGCTTAAACATCCCACTCTTGATTTCAGCTCAGGCCATGATCTCAGGGTTCATGAGTTTGAGCCCTGCATCAGGCTCTGCTCTGTGCTGACAGTGTGGAGCTTGCTTGGGATTCTCTCTCACTCTCTCTGCCCCTCCGTGCTTGTACTCTCTCTCCAAAATAAATAAATATTTAAAAAAATAAAAAGCATTCAATAGACATTCTCCTCCATCATTCCAGAGCATGGATATGTTTGATTTCTCACAACTGCTACTAAACTGCAGAGCGAGGTCCTGAGTGAAGGACTATGCAGAGAATGAAAATATACTTAATATGTAGGTAACATCAGTACAGATGGCCACTTATCGTCTCTGACATTTACTTCTCCCTGTGAACATGTTTGTGTATGCACGTGGGTATGTGTGTGTACGTGTGCGTGTATGCATGGGTGTGTCCCAGATGCCGAGGATAAATGCCAGGCACCACCCATTGGAAAGTTTTTATGTGGCCTAACCCTCGAACACTCAGATATTATCAGAATTGCTGGATGACTAATCTTATTTGAAACTCACTGTAATTCTGAGAGCAAGGCAGTTTCACTCATTTTGCCAAGAAAAACAGAAGTAAATGAAAGGGAGAAGAAAGGATTGTTGGGTTGAAATGGGACACAATTCTTGAGTGCACACTGGGACCAGGAGCTGGATTTTGGGAGCCCCAATCCCATTACCCCCAACAGGTGGCTGCCTTCCATATAGAGTTTTGTGAGCTGTTTCCCCCTTCCTCTCTGAGTAGACTTGTCCAATCCCCAATGGTGCTGGAAAAAAATGGTGCTGAATGTAGGATACTTCTTTAGTTTAAAAAAGTTTTTTTTTTTTTTAATTTTAGGAGAGAGAGAGAGAGCATGTGGGAAAGGGACAGAGAGAGAGAGAGAGAGAGGGAGAGGGAGAGAGAATCTTAAGCAGGCTCCATGCTCAGTACAGAGCCTGATGTGGGGCTTGATCCCATGACCCTGGGATCATGACCTGAGCAGAACAGTTGAACACTCAACTGACTGAGCCACCCAGCGCCCCTGTAAGATACTTCTTTAAAAATTTTTTTTTCAATGTTTATTTATTGAGAGACAGAGAGAGACAGAGTGTAAGTAGGGAAGGGGCAGAGAGAGAGGGAGACACAGAATCCAAAGCAGCCTCCAGGTTCTGAGCTGTTAGCACAGCGCCCGATGTGATGCTTGAACCCACGAACTGTGAGATCATGAGCTGAACTGAAGTCAGATGCTTAACCTACTGAACCACCCAGGCGCCCCTGTAAGATACTTCTTACTGTGAATACTGTATGCACTGGGAAAAGTATTGGAAGAAGGAACAGAAAATGTAGATCCTTTTCTCCATGTGTGCATTTGTACCCTGGGCCACATCACTGGAACTTTCTGAGCCTGTTTTCTTATCTGCACAATCCCTCTGAGACGTGAACTCTGACTCCCCCAGGACTGGTGTGAGATCAGGATTGAGGGCTGCCTGCACACCGTGTAGCTCTGCCTCACCACATGAACGCCCACAAGATCCTGAGACCCAAGGACTTCTCCGCCCTCAATCATGGAGAAACCCAGTCTGTGAAAGGCCACGTGCAGGGATCGGTGGCTGGTGTGGGGACTTCCGAGAGAACCCTGTGCTGGCAGCGTCCTGCTCTGTAGGCCATAACATGCCGTAGGATGTAGTGTTACCACTGCAAAGAAAGTTTTCATTAGCATTTGTGGCGTCCATGAATTATCCTATAGCGTATTGAAATAACCCCAACTATCAATCAGTCTGATGGACATTGCTTTCTTATTTCAGACTGGCCCACAACTCTGTCTTCTCGCGCTGTATGTCTGACGGATGAAAAGTTTTATATTCTCACTACACAGAATTTCTCTTCCATTGTTGATACTGCTCAGAAAAGGAGAGGAGCGTTCTTGACTTTGTAAGAGATTTCTTATTATTTCTTATTATATTATGGAGATTTTCAATAATATTAATTTAAATATAACTTAGATGACATCCACACATACACATACAGTACTTGAAGAGAATATGCATGTCCTAGAGCCAAATAAAAATAATAGAACACCACACATCTTACACACACACACACACACACACACACACACACATGAGGAATCCTTTGGGACTTCATTGGGCTTTCAACTTGTCAGTCAGTCACAGGGTAATTGAGAAGCACTTTGGGGCATTTTTCAGAAGTAATTTAACAACTAATAAAAGACATGGAGGTTGATTTTAGTCACATATGAGGTTACCCTTTGGCTAAGGATATTGGAAGAAAAAAAATAAACCAGCCTGAATCTTGGCAACACATTTTTCTTATCTGTATTTGGAAGTTAGAAAATAGAAGCCGCAAACAGGATGAGCGTGCTACCGCCGGGAATACTGATTTCCCACCGAACCGCACCCGCCGTGGAGACGATTTATGAAAAATGTGTTTCAGGGGGAAGAAACGGCGTGGGCGCAGGGATGAGTTTGTTTCTGGCTCTTTTAGGGAGTCATTAGCTGACCTTGCGCGAGCTGCTTCTGCATTCAGTGATTATAGTCCCAGAGTGGAGGCAGTAATCCGAATCTTACTCGGGGATTCAAATAGTTCTTCAATATTGTGTCTTAGCATTTATCTCCTTATATAAAATTCCTACAAGGGTATATGAATTGCTATAAGTACAAAAAATAAACATGACAAAGGCATCAAGAATAAAGAGGCTTTCAGCCAGATAAAATCATCTCAAGGGAGTCTGAAATTGAAGAACAACATATTTTGCTTAGCTTTTTTTTTTTTTTAATCTATTCAGGATTCAGTGGTACTGAGATATTATGTTACCCTTTTCCCATTAAGAAAATTCCAAGGTTGCTTCAGACGGGAGCATATCATATTTAAGGAGCTTAAGTAAAAGACAAACAGGGTGTTGAGGGGTTACTTCTGCCTTTTGGCTGTGAGCCTCTGCTCGCACCTTCCATGTCGGATCAATCCGGGAAGGAGAATCTACAAATGATAGAGCTCTGGTCTTGGGGGCTCCAGCCTGAGGGTGGAGACCCAGCCTGATCACACGCATGTGTGACGGGGGGGAAACCCCATCCCCACTGAGTCTCAGAGCCTCCTCTCACCCCGCCTTAAAAATAGGAGTTATGATACACCCTTCTAGAATGTTTACAAGAAGTGTATGTGATCACCACACATCTTACACACACACACACACACACACACACACACACACACACACATACACACACACACGCGCACGCACGCACACCAGGAAGGTATTGAAGATGTTGAAGATGCTTGGTAAACTTTAAAAAACTAAACACAAGTCTACCCAACGCACATGACTTGTTAGGGATTTCAAAGAAATAGCAAAGTAAACATATGCTTGTACATCCAAGAGGGAATGAAAGTGGAAAAAGGCAAAAAGCGTTTCAGTCTCGTAAAAAAGAGAGTTTTGACCTCACAGACCCCCTGAATGGGTAGAGGGAAACTCCAGGAGTCCCCAGACCACATTTTGAAGACTGGTGTTTGAGATTATTCTTTAGACACATTGATTTAAGATTAAGGATTAAAAAAGGGGTTTGGGTTAAAAGACAGCCACCACACTGTAGTTAGTGGAGATGTCAGCCTTCCCAATAGGCTTGCACTGCAATGCCATCCCACATCCCCTAGCAGTGGTCTGGGTCAGCAGATGGACACTCAGGACAGAATCACAGGTGCTGGGCCAGCCAGGTCAGATGGGGGGGGGTGGGCTTGTCTTCCCGAATGGCAGCTGCAGCCCCCACTGTCTGGGCTTCCCCATTCACCACTGCTGTTTCCAGATGGACAAAGCCCTCCTGTTGTGCTGCTTGCTTTCAGAGAGGCAGTTTGAGATATCTTAGAGTTTTGGTCTTAACTCACACCAGTTTTCAAATGAGCTGTTTTCTCAGGCTTAAAAAAAAAAGCAAGAGACATAATTGACATATAACATGGTGTAAGTTTAAGGTATACAATATATTGGTTTGATATACTTATATATTATAATATGATCACCACCTTAGCATTAGCTAACATTTCTATCGTATCACATAATTATCATTTTTGTGTGTGTGTGGTGGGAACAATTAGGACCTAGTCTCTTAGCAACTTGAAATTTATAATAAAGTACTGGTGACAGTAATCACTGTGCAGTGCATTACGTTTCAAGACTTATTTAGCTGCTAGTTGCAAGTTTGTACTCTTTTTTTTTTTTTTTTAAAGTAGGCTTCATGCCCAGCATAGAGCCCAATGTGGGGCCTGAACTCATGACCCTGAAATCAAGACCTGAGCTGATGAGATCAAGAGTCAGACGCTTAACCAACTGAGCCACCTAGTCACCCCAAGTTTGTTGTCTTAAACATCTCCCCAGTTCTCCCAACCCCCAGTTCCTAGCAACTACCAATCTTCTCTCGGTTTCTATGATTCAGCTCTTTTAGATTCCCCATATAAGTGATATCATACAGTGTTTGTCTTTCCTTGACTTATCTCACTTAGCATAATGTCCTCAAGATCCATCCTACACACATCCCATTAACTAAGGAAGTAAAAAATCTGTACAATGAAAACTACAAGAGTTTGATGAGAGAAATTGGAGACAAACAAATGGAAAGGATATCCCATGTTCATGGATTAGAAAAATTAACATAGTTAGAATGTCCACACCACCCAAAGCCTTCTATAGATTCAATGTGGTCCCTGTCAAAATTCGAATGACATTTCTCACAGAAATAGCAAAAACAATTCACAGGCTTTTGAATAAGGAATGGAAAAGGATCTCAAAGAGGAGGCTGTTGGCCATTTCTTTCCCCTCCAAAGCTGCATGTTGTGCCTTCTTTTAATAAGCATAGATGTTTTGACTACTACATAGCGGATGTTTAGACAACTTTCATGTGAGAAACACCTTTTATAAATACATTAAAAAAGAAAATTAAAATACACTTTAGAAAATCTTAACAATAGAGCAATGTCCAAAGGAGAAGGCATGTCACCACTTCTTAATAATGCTAATAGCATTAGAGTCTACCGCTGATAACATCTGGCTTCCAGAAAAAAATAGTAAAGATTTTCTTTAACTATCTTATTTTGTGCACCGTCCCTCAGTGTATGTTAGTCTGATGTTCCCCCCATTGTTGTGCAGGGGTTATGGGTTTTTGGAAGGAAGGCCATAAACGTGAAGTGCCATTTTCTCCATGTCATTTCAAGGGCACATGCTACCAATGTGACTTATCATAGGTGACGTCAACCTGGATTATCTGGCTGACAGAAAGGGCTTTAAGTATGGTTGTTTTATAGATTTAAGTTAATTTACTGGTGAGTTCAGCTCTTTATTAAGAACCAGTGTGAACAGGGGCTAAGTTATTTGTGTCCTAACTTTCAACTGATAAGCCTATATCAATAAACATACACATGGCTATGATTCTGGAAGATTCTGGAAGATATCTTTGGGCATTTCTTCACTTCCTCTCTCTCTCTCTTTCTGTCTGTCCCTCCTATGCTAATAAGAGGAAGTGAGTTTTATTCTCTCTCACTCTTCTGAGGTTACAGAGGGCAATGATTGCCCTAACAAACTTAAAGCCTGTCCCGGCTGAGATTACCTGGGTTTCTTTTTAAACCATCTTTCTTTTCAGTGAAGTGATTTAACAAAATATGTTAATTATTCTGTTCTGGCAAAAGTACCTGTGTATGACTTCGCGGGCCTGAGAAGGCTGTGAGTAATGATTTCAGTGGGCGTCTCCTTCTCACCATGTTTGCGGAAAAGCCCGTTCAGCTCTTGCTCAATTTTTAGGAAAAGGTCCGAGCTTGGGAAATACAATTGCAATTAATCTGGATAAGAACAAATCTCAAGCCCATCCTTCAGGCTTGGAGGGACCCTCTGGGGCACCATTCAGAGCTTTTTACTGACATAAATTAATAAACTGCCTTTGGCCATGGAAAAGATAAAAGAAAATATACAAGCTTCCGCAGCGCGTTTGAGACTTACAGCATGACTCTTCATCTTCCTAACAAAGAACCAGAGAGTGTTTGGATAAAGAAAAGTTACACCGATGTGATACCTTGCAGGGTCCGTGGAAGAGGGGAAACCTGATGTGACATCACACCCACAAATAGCAGAGAGGGGTCTGGTTTGTCCTCCTTTGCACTCTTACAGATCGGACATAAATAAAAAGCAGTGTCTCTAACGGATTCATCACACAGTTTGAAGCCTTGCCCTCCACCCTTCTCCCCCTTCTCCCTGCTCCCCTGCACCCACTTCTCCCATTCTACCTTGCTGTTTTTTTCTGATACTGAAATCTGTCCTATTCCATTAGACTCAACATTTACTGCAGGCTCTTTCCATCAACTCCCCTAGGCTCTCTGCTTTTATCCCACTCCCTGGGATTCATTTCCAAATTCTTCAACTTTCGCTGAGGTGATTGGAGAATTGAATGTTCCTTGGGATTCTAGGCAGCAGGCTGGTTGGTGCTGCTGTGGTAGCCGAGAGATAGGAGACCTGCCTTGTCATCTCCTCACGTAAGGCGGCCCTGGGAGACGTGGCTGAGCTGTCTCCTGGGGTCCTTGTCCTCTTTCTGTAATCCCAGGGTTTTAATGGCAGGAGGAAGGAGGCACCATTGGCTACCAGGCTCTGAGGATAAATCTAGGAATCTCAAGGCTAGGAAGGGGTTTATTGATTTCATAGACTTTGTTTCATTCAACAAATATATATTTTTTACTGTTTATTTACTTTTTGAGAGACAGAGAGAGCACAAGTGAGGGAGAGGCAGAGAGAGAGGGAGACACGGAATCGGAAGCAGGCTCCAGGCTCTGAGCTGTCAGCACAGAGCCCAATGTGGGCCCCAAACTCATGGACCGTGAGATCATCACCTGAGCTGAAGTTGGACGCTTAACCCCCGGGCCACTCACTCAGGTGTCCCTCATTTAACAAATATTTTTGGGGGACACACCCTATGCCAGGCACTTTTCTAGAAAGTGAAGGTAAGGTCTCAGCTTCCTCAGAGCTTGCATTCTACTCTGTTGGAGGCTGAAATTGTGCACAGTGACAAGCGACAGACATAGAGTATCTCCTCTAAATCAAACTGAAATCCTGAACAACTTCCCAGTTTCTGAAGCTTTGCAATGTTAATATACTGGGTTATTTGCAAACAAATACTCCATAGAGTTACTCGGACACATTTTAAAAGATAAAATTCAGGTGTCATGTCATTTCTGGTTCTCCGTCCCTCTGCAGGTAAGATCCTTCAGGAAGAAAAGTGGGGTGGGGAAAGGTTGTGGTGCATACCCCTTACGCTTTCAGGCATCGCTTATGCCCTGGGAGCTAGGGGTGGTGGGATTCCTTCATCCTCTGGAGCAGGTCTGGGCAAACTCCATTGAACTCGTGACTGATCTGGCTCTGGTTTCTAAAAGCTCAGACTTGAAAAATCATCACCAGCAAGCCTCTTCTTGTATCTTTGCTCTAGGGTTAGAAATTATTTTTATGAGCTTTTCTCCTCATTTATATTACCTGTATCCCCTCAACAGATGGGATTTTCATGGTCAGCCCAATGTTCTTTCGTTGTGTCATTAAATAAAAGATATGAATGGATGTGCTCTTCTAGGTGACTAGGTAGAAATTCATCATTAGGACGGCAGGGAAACCTTTCAGGCCATTCCAGGCCTTCCACAATCACCCCAGTGCCTCAACAGTCACACCACTTCTACCATGATTCTAGGCAACAGGACAGTTCAAGGTCATAGGTTCTGTATTTTGGATGATGATTGTCAATACGGATTCAATATGATTTGCCCGTGTTTATGATGAAACATTTAATATGTGTCACCTGAATGCCTTTGTTGGAAACAGTAACATGCTAGCTCTACTTTTATTGCTAATTTGTTTTATTCTCAAATAGAATACAGGCTATTTTCTATTACACTTGCTTGGCTAACTATGTAACCTGTGAGTAAAATTTTGCCTGATGTCTGTTGTATAAATAAAGTTTTATTGGAACACAGCCATGCTGTTCATTTACATATTGCTTCATGCTACTTTTGTGCTACCATGGCAAGGGTGAGTAGTGTGACAGAGGTCAAATGGCCTTCTAAGCCAAAAATATTTACCGTCTGATCCTTGGTAGTATGTTTGCCGACCCCTTATAGACTGCAGGAAGAAAAAAAAGTAGAAGCAAAGGGATTTGCACTTGGTAAATACCTTGATCATGGGTCACTTTAAGATTTATTTTTAAGCCTTTATTTCTTAGGAATCATGAAACAGGCAGATCCTTCCAGAGAGTGCCATCTTTCCTCTCTGTGATGTGGTGAGGTGTGCTATGAATAGCTTATGGTGGAATGTAGGAAGGCCTTGTCCAAGGGGCCGTGTTGAATTTTTTCTCTGATTCAGAATATGAGAGGCAGCCTCACAGATAACTCCCCTCATCCCCTCTTCCTTGTGATAATATCTTTGTGTGAGACACTTCCCTCCAGTGTGGGCCTGATCAGATGACTGGCTTCTATTGGACAGAATATGGTGACAGTGATGGATGTAGCTTCCAAGATTAGGTTATAAAAAGACTGATTTCTATCTTTTGTTTTCTCTTGCTTGCCTGGTCTGCTCACCTTCGGCAGAACCAGCCAGGATTCCTACCCGCAGAGAGGAAGAGATAATAAATGCGTGTTGTTTAAAGCCACTACATTTTAGGGGTAATTTGTTATGCAGCTGTAGGTAACTATTAGCCAGGAAAAAAAAGACCAGAGCCGAATGAGGGAGTGAAAGACTGACTCAGTCTGCTTTATTTAAGTTAAATGAAATCGGACAGTATTACACAGGTAAAGTAGTGCCCTATCCAAGTGCACTGTTATTCTCCACGAGTTCACATGTCCCCACCTATTGGCACACACTCGCAGAGGTGACATGTCCTGGCCCTCTCATAGGCCAGCACACTGCTCTGGGGCAGGACGCCGCCAGTGGGTCTTTATGCACAAACCTAAGATCATAGCTCAGGTGGGAAGAGGCTCTCATACGTCAGAACTGGCCAATACTTACATAAAACACAATGCCAGAAAATGCTCACTTTGTATTGAGGTGCTAGCTCTGTCTTTGAAAACAGAACTCTGGTATCTCACAAGTACAAGTCCAGGCTTTGTAAGAATCGCTCTTTGACCTATATTCACTCTGTGAAGCAACCTGGAACGCGTGGCAGTTGGCAGGGGAGCCCTGAGCGCCGGGCACAGAACAGCTGCGGCTGCCCGGCGGGTCCTGCCCGGCCTGCTGCCCCGGGGGTGGTGGGGTGGTGGCTGCCTGGGTGCTGGGAGGCTGTTGGCCAGAGCTGCATGGGCAGTGGATGCAGGACCTCTGTCGGGGCTTCCTTCTGGACGGAAGCCAGTTTGGGCAAAGACAAGTCAATTCAACTTGTGTTCTTTGCCCTTCTCTTCTCATTTACATTTGTGGCATCTTGAAGGGAGGGTCCTTTCTGAATCTGGGCATATGCTTAGAAGGACACAGGCATAGATGCCCTGATGCGCGCGCACACACACACGTTATGTGCACACCTGGCCTTTTCATGTTTTGCTTCACGTGGAGGGCACACAGAGCTGAGGAATACTTCGAAGCTGGTCCGGCTCTAAACCAAGCATCCAATGGGGCGCCTGGGTGGCTCAGTCGGTTAAGCGTCTGACTTCGGCTCAGGTCATGATCTCACGGTTCGTGGGTTCAAGCCCTGCATCGGATTCTGTGCTGATAGCTCAGAGTCTGGAGCCCACTTTGGACTCTGTATGTGTCCCCCCTCTCTCTGCCACACCTGCTCTTGCTCTGTCTCTGTCTCTCAAAAGTGAGTAAATATTTTTAAAAATTAAGAAAAATAAACCAAGCACCCACTTGCTGGACCTTGGGGCAGTTTCCCAAAATGCATATCTGGGGTTCTGTCCTGACCTAATTGAATCAGAGTCTCTGGTGGTGGGGCCCAGGAGCCTGTATTTATGTCGTGGTAATCTGGTCATGTCCACCCCCACCCCCCACACCAGCTGTCACATGTGTGGTGAGTGGGGACCTGCTTCAGTTTGCTAGGGCTGCCTGAACAAACAACCACGGACCAGGGGGATTAAACCACAGAAATTTATTATCTCCCAGGTCCCGTCTACGGCTTGTGGGGGAGAGTCTGCTCTAGGCCGCTGCCCTTGGCCTCCGGAAAGCCATATTCTCCCTGCATCTCTGCACGCGTCTTCTGTTTAGGTTTGGCCATGTCCACATCCCCCTACTTATAAAGACAGTGGCCATATTGGATTGGCATCCACTCTAATGACCTCATTTTAACTGGGATTAATTCTGGAAAGATCCTGTCTTCAAATAAAGCCCTAGTCTGAGATACTGGGGCTTAGGGCTCCAACACATCTTTTTTTGGGTGGGACATAGTTGGACCCCTAACACACCCCTTTACGTAATAGAGGACTCTGTCATGAGTATTCCATACTACTGAGATGATCAGAGCTACTATTTTTGGGTGCTTGCTCTACGTGCTAAATGTTTTACGTGCACTACTTAGTTATTTTAATATAATTTATTGTCAAACATATATACAGTATATAACATACAGTGTATAAAATGTGCTCTTGGTTTTTGAGGT
This sequence comes from Mungos mungo, assembly GCA_004023785.1. NCBI lineage: Eukaryota > Metazoa > Chordata > Mammalia > Carnivora > Herpestidae > Mungos > Mungos mungo. The sequence continues at coordinate 19,145 of PISW01009829.1, forward strand.
AGATTCCCATGGTCCATTGCTTAAATACAACACCCAGTGCTCATCCCAACAAGTGCCCTTCTCAATGCCCATCCCTCATTTCCCCCCACCACACCCCCCATCCACCCCCTGTTCTCTGTATTTAAGAGTCTCTTATAGTTTGCCTCCCTCCCTCTCTGTTTGTAACTATTTTTTCCCCTTCCCTTCCCCTGTGGTCTTCTGTTAAGTTTCTCAAAATCCACATATGAGTGAAAACATATGATGTCTTTCTTTCTCTGACTGACTTATTTCACTCAGCGTAACACCCTCCAGTTCCATCCACATTGCTGCTCATGGCAGGATTCCATTCTTTCCATTGTATGACATTCCATTGTCTAGATAAACCACATCTTCTTGACCCATTCATTAATTGATGGACATTTAGGCTCTTTCCATGATTGGGCTATTGTTGAAAGTGCCGCTATGAACATTGGGGTACATGTGCCCCTATGCATCAGCACTTCTGTGTCCCTTGGGTAAATTCCTAGCAGTGCTATTACTGAATTATAGGGGAGTTTTATTTTGAAATTTTTGAGGAAATTCCACAATTTTCTAGAGCGGCTGCACCAGCTTGCATTCTCACCGACATGCACTACTTAATTTTAAACTTCACTACAAACGTTGACAAAGCTGGTAGGTTTCCCAATTTGGAGAGAATAACACTGAGGCTCGCAGAAATTAGCTGACTTGCCCGAGGCCTCGCCGCTGGGAGATGGCAGTGCAGGGGTGAGGCGGACGCCATGCTTTTTCTGCTGTATATTCATTGTCCAAAGCGCTAACTGGTGCAGAAATCCTCTTGCTTTTACCCAGTATTTGCTTTCCTATCCCCTTGGTCTGAGTTCTTCATCCTTCTTCTTTAGCAGGGTGATGGACTCCTCATTGTCAGATGCTCATAGGAGGTTTCTAGGCCCTTTCAAGCCTTCGCTTTTCCAGGGCGCATAGCCTCGTTTTTTCTGGGGTGACAGAGGGTGAGTCCTCTGACCACCGTGGCTCTATCTTCCCAGAGCTCTCCAGTTTGCCGATGAGCACTTTACAGTGTTGTCCCCAGTGCAGACTGGAGCCGGGTGTGGACACGGTCCTGCTCCAACCGTGCTGGCTTGTTACACTCACTGTAAACAAAAATCTCCCAGCTGCACGAGACTGGTGTCCCATCAGGTCGGGGCGCATGAGGTTTCTGTCCTTTCTGTGTAAGTGCGTCGGAATATAGGCTAAGCACACGTCGTAAGCCAGAATTCTATGCATATCTGATGTCAATGTAAAGAACACGCTCCCATGTCTAGACCAGGGAAAAGTTGTAAACTGAGGCACGGGAGGGGCGCCTGGGTGGCTCAGTCAGTTGAGCGTCCGACTTTGGCTCAGGTCATGATCTCATGGTTTGTGGGTTCAAGCCCCGCATCGGTCTCTGTGCTGACAGCTCAGAGCCTGGAGCCTGCTTCCGATTCTGTGTCTCCTGCTCTCTCTGCCCCTCCCCTGGTCATGATCTGTCTCTCAAAAATAAATAAATGTTAAAAAAAACTTAAAAAAAGACAACTGAGGCACATAAGCCCTAGTGTTCTGGACAGAGCGAAGGCCCTACTATTGGGGCCGCTGCCGAGATCTCCAGCTCCCTGGGCTGTGCCGCATCCAGCTCCCCCCAAGCAGGGCTGGCATGGCGAGCAAGCCAGCAGCAAGGCTTTGCCAATGGCGTATTTATTTTCTTCCCTCTCCCCGGTGACGGTAAATCTCCTGTGTATCTGAAACCAGGAAGCACTTTCCTTCTCTCCATCATACTGTCGTACTGTAGCTACTGTAGTTGCTCTTTAGTTAACTTTAGAATTCTAGAGATGGTTATTGTCCGAGGCCTGTGGTTTTGACCTTGGCCCCCAGAACTATATGAAGAGACTGACATCATCACCCTGAGAGTGGCTGTCCAGCCTGGCTGGTCTCAGCACTTGTTATGGGACAGGTGCCTGGCTGCTGTGCCTCCCTCTCTTCCACACCACCAGCGATGGGCTCAGGTTCCAAGCAGCATTCCAGATCCTGGGGATCCTGGGTTGAATGAGACAGACTTCCTTCTCAGAGACATTCTAACTGTGGGTCGACTGGTGACAAGGAAGTAAACCAATTAAGTACATTCAGGTTGTGTAAACAGCAGTTTTGGAAATAAGCAGGACAAGGAGGTATGTGTGCCCACGTGTGTGCGTGCACTTGTGTGCGTTCATGTGTGTATGACCTTCCTCCTTCTACAGTCCTCCAGCGCTAAACTCTCCAGTTTCTAACTTACGCACCATTAGCAGAGTTACATTCTATGGACCCACCTTTATGTCAGCATCCAGTCACCTGTGTCACTCCCTTCATTTGCAAGGTAAAGGTCATGCAAAGTAAATTTTGAATTTATCCCAATTGTGAACTTAAAGTGATTAAATATGTGCTCAACCAACGAACAATTACAAGTGGTTCTTGCCCGTGTTCTCGTTGTGTCCTGCATGGCTGTGGGCAGGGGTGTGACAGGGCCTGTTTGGAAGCACCCTCACCACGTTAGCTTCACAGGAAACAAAGAAGGGCCTGGAGAAGTTGGGGAGTCGAGGAAGGGATTTTTCTTCCTGCTGCTCCGTCTCCCCAGCTCCCCACTTCCAGCCCGCTTCATCCTTGGTCTTTTCCACTTACCCGGGTAAGAAGAGAGAGGCCGTCCCTGGTTTATGGTCAGATGAAAATTTGGGGTTGGGGGTGCTAGGTCTGGGGCTCTACCAGAAATGAAGATGGTGCATTTTTCTTGGGGACCCCGAGCTGGCCCACTGCGTCAGGGGCTCCAGTGGGCCACTGCATGGGGAAAGAGGAGCTGTGAGTGAGGCTTGGGGGCAACCAGGGATGGGATCCTTAGCAGAACAGGGGCACCTGGGGGCTCAGTCGGTTAAGCATCTGAGTCTTGGCTTCCGCTCAGGTCATGATCTCAGGGTTTGTGGGATCCAACCCCAGCAGCAGGCTCTGTGCTAACAGCATGGAGCCTGCTTGAGATTCTCTCTCTTCCTTTCTCTCTCTGCCTCTCCCCACTCAAAATAAATACATACACTTAAAATATATTTATATTATAGAACAAGCACTGCCGTGCCAAGAGGCAAGAGGCCCTCAGACTCGGAGAGGAGAGAAGGCACTTACCAGGTCCCTGTTTTCCTGAGGCTCAGCAGGAAAGGACTGGTGGCCACATTGAATATCCCAGCGCGCTGCGTGGAGCCCTAACTGAGGTGGACAATCTTGCAGGCTCCTTCCTTTCTTCCTCTCTCCCTCTCTCCCTTCCTTCCTTCCTTCCTTCCTTCCTTCCTTCCTTCCTTCTATTCACATTTTAGGTGAACTATCTCATTGGTGGAGTGGAGGGTCCTGACCTTTTAAAACAGGCACTAGCAGACTGAACTGCCTCTCTCCTGATCATGGGGTGAGGGCGTGGGTGCTGCTCTGAGCCCAGCCCCAGGGCCCTCTGAAATCTTCTCCTGTGTTGGAGCATCCTCGAAGGAACCTCGCAGCTTACTCTCGTGTGGTCCGTGGATGGGGGATGAGGCTAACTTCTGGGCCATCACTGCTGCTCCCAGGCTTCTGTGCATGTGTCCCCATGCACGGGCTGGGGCAGCTGGGCTCCCTCTGCTGCTGCCGATGACCGGAGTCCACTGTTTCCTTGGAGCTTTGCCCTGTGAGCTGGCTGCCTCCTTCCTGGCTTTCCCGTGCTGGCTCCCTTCCTTTGTTGCCATTACAGAAGCTGGGGCTCCTCTCATTAACCTTCCTTTAGCCCCTCTTCTTTCCTCCTTCCGGGCAAAGATTTCCAGCTCTGCAGCGGTCATTTCCTGTGAACCTTCTGTCCATCTTCTGTCCAAGCCTCTGCCATCTACTCTGAGGCAGAGGTGCCAGGAGTTCATCATTCCTGATGCCTTGGACTTTGGCCAAGACTGAAGCAGGAAGCAGAATGTGAGAAGCAGGAAGCAGGAAGTGAGAAGCAGGAAACAGGAACTGAGAAGCAGGAAACAGGAAGCAATTGTTTCTGCAGCTTCATTCCTCTGGGGTCTGGGAAACTTCAGCCTGCCCAGGGCCAGTGATATTAGGGATGCAGAGAGTCCTGCCCTTGGGGCTAACTTATAGAGAATATTCAGGAAGCTTGCTGACCAGCATGCTGATTTCAGCTACTAGAGAAATAACACTATGTAACAGATAAGAAAAACATATATATTTAGAGCTATTGTTGAAATAATTCCAATCACAGTTACGTGAACGAACTACTGATCATCCATGCTTCTTTGTCATGGGGCAGATAGACACTCGTACACATTAAAAAAAAAAGCCTACTTTAGGGCAAGTTTTCTTCAATTATAAAGTCAAATCTGGCTCATCCTTGCGCCACCTTCTTGGGTAGCATAGTTTCAAAACCAGCTAGAGAGACACTGGCCTGTAATGAACGTGGAGGAGGGACCCCACTGTAGACATTCTATCAAACATCTTCCCTTTCACAGTAGACACATCATGGAAAAACTAAGTGCAAATAAAAATTTCCCATCTAGTACTATATCTAGATACTAGATATAGTATCTAATAGGATCTTTAACATCTGTCTCTAACACATGCATTCTCAAAAGGGAATCCTCAAGAGAGCATAAAAATCATTTACACATTGTTCATACAGCCTTTTATGTGTAAAGAACAGATATACATATAATACATAGATAGATAGACAGTATGTCTTTAACATTAACATTTCATTGGGAAGGGATTTGAACAAAAATCTTAAACGGCTCATGGGGGGAGGGAGTAGAGAATAAAGGTTGAGAAAAATGGCTAAATGGGTATTTTAGTGTTCTTCTATTTTACAGGATTACCTTCAAATTAGTTTTTCAATAGAAATGTGGATTTTCATACCTTACGCTTGCTTAAAGTCAGACAGATCTACTGAAAGTCTGTTACTGCTACAAGGCAACATTCATCCATCTTAGCCATTGCACAGTGGCCCCCAGGAGAGTCTTCTGGCTGGGAAATCTGCTGTGCTATTATAAAATAATAAGGCTGCTATTGTCCACAGCTCGTGGAAGCAGTCTCATTATTATTTTATGGTCAAATCTCTGGTGATAATAGTATTGATAATTACAATGCCGTATTTCATGAAAGCAAGACTCCAGTGATTGTAAGATGTGCCATTAAAAATTTGCCACAATGCTAGAATGCTGGGGACTGTCAGGTGCACTGGAGAGATATTAAAATGTGGGGAAGTGTGCATCTTTGGGTCAAGGAAGAGCAGAATTGATAGCTGACAACGTCTGAGTCTTTACCATGTGCCTCATTCATCTCACTGAACACTCTCAACGGGGTGATGCCTATTGCATACAATGATACTTATTATCCCCATCTTTTAAAGATGAGGACAACTGAGATTCAGATAAGTTAAGTAACTTGCCCAGGATTGCACAGCTCCAAAATGTTGGAAGATAGAATCAACGCCAGGACCCTCATGCCTTAGCCTTCTGGTGAACATGAGGCTGTATCTTCCTCTACCCCCTTCTACGCCCAGTTACCCCAGAAAGCAAATGCACTGCGGCTCAGTCAACAGACAAGTTTCTCGATGGATCACAAAATGGAATGTTTGTATCTTGCAAATTCACAAGGGGAATTTTAGTTTTCAAAGGCATGCTATGGAAAAAATGCTTTGGTACTGTGGCCTCCCCATACCCTTCTGATCTGGTGGAAAGAGAATTTATCTAGAAGCCAGAAGGTTCTAGAGGACCGTGGTTTGGTCCTCACTCTTGCACATATCTGCAGTGGTAATGTGGCTGAAAGTTCACCTTTCTGAGTTCTGGTGTCTACATATGAGTCTTGAAGCCTGTGCCTCATAAATCCAGGCTCTCCCAGACACACGGCTTCATTAATAAACTCCTGAAGGATGAGATGTTAAACCCACACCCTTAATAGGTTGATAGCTTTCTGCTTGGGAGTTGCTGCCAGGGAGAGGTGTTCTATTTTTATCTCTCTTTTGCCTTTGTTCTGATTGCTATTCTGGAAATGATCTTGGCCATCCAGCGTGTATGTAGTTCATTCGGCTGGGACACTTCCTTAATGGTGTAGAGATAACCAACTGGAGAGTTTATATTGGAATTGAGGATTTGCCTCCCTCAAGAATATTATAATCTTAACTTATTGTTTGAGGCTCCATTGCTTTTGGGTAAATACGAAAATGTGTTTTCTCTTTCTCTATTCCAGTGGACAGTTTTTCAAATGGACTGTAACAGAAGCTTCTCTGTTTGCACTGCGAGTCATCTCAGGTTTACATTCAGAAAACCTAATAAAAATGTGAGCGGCCAACAAATGAGCTAAAGTAGAGGAGTGAAAAGAAATGGTTTGATGGGGATTTTGCAGAATAATGACACAAAGCTGTCCTCGTGGAAGGACATGGCAGTTTCTTGGGAAGGGGCGGGGCATGTGCGTGTGCTCACCCCAGGTAGTCATTCCAGAAGCTTCCCACCACCCTTCAACTCTTGTGCAAAACTATACACATTAAACAGAGGATCCTTCCACACTGGCCCCACTTAGACTAAGGTGAGTTTGCAGTAAGTTCTTCATCTTTTCTGACTTTGTGTGCTAGAAAGCTATTTGAAGTTATTACTTATGTTTTTTAAAATTTTTTTTATGTCTTTATTTTGTGAGACAAAGAGAATGATTGGGGAAGGGTAAAGAGAGAGGGAGACACAGAATCCGAAGCAAGCTCCAGGCTCTGAGCTGTGATGTGGCTCCAGGCTCCAGGCTCAGAGTCCAATGTGTGTCTCGAACCCATGAACTGTGATATCATGACCTGAGCTGAAGTCGGACGCTCAACTGACTGAGCCACCCAGCACCACAAAGTTATTTTAAACCAGACTCAAAAAGAACAACAACAACAATTCCATAAGAAATGATGGCCTCAGGAGCTTGCCCAGTAACATTTATTCACCAATAACGAAGCAGCAGAAAGAGACATCAAGGAATGGATCCCACTTAAAACTGCACCCCCAAACCATAAGATATCTAGAAATAAACCTAACCAAAGAGGTAAAAGATCTCTACTCTGAAAACTATAGAACACTTGTGAAAGAAATTGTAGAAGACAAAAAGAAATGGAAAAAAAATCCATGCTCATGGATTGGAAGTACAAATTTTTAAAAAAATGTCTATACTATCCAGAGGAGTGTACACATTTAATGCAATCCCTATCAAAATGCCACCATCATTCTTCACAGAGTAGAATAAACAATCTTGAAATTTGTATGGAACTACAAAAGACTCTGAAAAGCTAAAGCAATCTTGAGAAAGAAAAGCAAAGCTGGAGGCATCACAATTCTGGACTTAAGGCTACATTACAAAGCCTAGTCGTCAAGACAGTATGGTACCGGCACAAAAACTGATATATAGATCAATGGGTCACAATAGAAAACCCAGAAATGGACCCACAACTATATGGTCAACTCATCTTTGACAAAGTAGAAAAAAATATACAGTGGAAAAAAGATAGTCTCTTCAACAAATGGCGTTGGGAAAACTGGAGAGCAACGTGCAAAAGAATGAAACTGGACCACTCTCTTATACCATACATAAAAATAAATTCAAAATGGAGGAAAGGCTTAAATGTGAGAAAGGAAACCATGAAAATCCTAGAGGAAAACAGACGCAGCAACCTCTTTGACCTTGGCTGTAGCAACCTCTTACTAGACACATCTAGGGAGGCAAGGAAAACAAAAGCAAACATGAACTGTTGGGACCTCATCAAGATAAAAAGCTTCTGCACAGTGAAGGAAACAACCAACAAAACTAAAAGGCAACCAATGGAATGAGATGATATTTGTAAGTGACTTTTGCAAATGACATATCAGATAAAGGATTACTATCCAGAAATCTATAAAGAACTTACCAAACTCAACACCCAAAAAACAAATAATCCAGTTCAGAAATGGACAGAAAATATGAACAGATATTTTTCCAATGAACACATCCAGATGGATATCAGACACATGAAAAGATGCTCAACGTCACTCATCATCAGGGAAATACAAATCAAAACCACAATGAAATATCACCTCAAACCTGTCAGAATGGCTAAAATTAACAACACTGGAAACAACAGATGTTGGTGAGGATGCAGAGAAAGAGAATTCCCTTTACACTGTTGGAGGGAATGCAAATCGGTGCAGCTGCTCTGGAAAACAGTGTGGAGGTTCCTCAAAATTTAAAAATAGAACTACCCTATGACCCAGCAATTGCACTACTAGGTATTTACCCAAAGGATACAAAAATACTGATTCAAAGGGACACATTGCCCTGATGTTTATAGCAGCATTATCAACAAGAGCCAAATTATGGAAAGAGCCCAGATATCCATTGACTGATAAATGGATAAAGAAAATGTGTTTTATATCTATCTATCTATCTATCTATCTATCTATCTATCTATCTATCTATCTATCTATGGAATATTACTCAGCCATAAAAAGAATGAAATCTTGCCATTTGCAATGATGTGGATGGAGCTAGGGTGTATTATGCAGAACAAAATAAGTCAGTCAGAGAAAGGCAAATACCATATGATTTCTGTGGAATTTAAGAAACAAAACAGATGAATATAGGACAAAAAAAAAAAAGAGAGGCAAAACAAACTCTTAACTATAGAGAATAAACTGAAGGTTGCTGGAGGGGAGGTGGGCAGGGCAATGGGCTAAATGGGTGATGGACAGTAAGGAGGACACTTGTATTGATGAGCATTAGCTTTTCTATGTAAATGATGAATCACTCCTGAAACTAAGATTACACTAAATATGGATGAACTAGAATTTAAATAGAAACTTGAAACAAAAAAATAAAATAGTTTTTAAGTTGTTATGCAGATGAATATTACTTAAATTTAGTAGCTATAGGCTTAGATTGGAATCTTTTGCTTTCTTCAGAAATATTTTTGGCAAAATGATACTAGTTGTAAATGAGTTATATTTTCAAAGAATATATAAATAAAAGAAAGTCACTGTCTGGGAGCCTTGTCTGGGGGTCTGCAAGCAGATGAGTGAGCTGGGCATTCCTACCGCCACCACGACTGCCATCACTCAGCTAGAAGTTATCGCTGAGCCCGTGTGTGTGCGTGTTTGTATGTACATGTGTAGGTGTGTCTGTGCGTGTGTATGTGTAAGCCTGTATATGTATGTGAGAACCTGTGTGTGCCCCTATGTGTATGTCTCTGTGATTGAGCCTGTGATTGTGCACGTGTGTGCATTCACGCATATATCTGTGTGTATGTGTGAGGAGTGTGTGTGAGTGTGTGCGTGTGTGTGTGTGTGTGTGTGTGTACATGTGCCCTGCATCTCCTGCAAGCAAGTGTGTATAGCAGCCCCCATTGGATGGGGCCAGGCATTCATGAGCCACGGCAAACAGCTCCTCGGGGCCATGCACGGCTTTGTGGGAGCGAGGAATGGCCGTCTAGGAGGATACAGGGATGGGGGCAACCCGGATCACATCAGTCCCCTTTTCCTGACTCCTGCTCCTTCCAGTCTGTTAAACTTAACATTCAGGAACGTTTAAAGAGGAAACGGTGCCCCCCCAGGGAGGCAGGTGGAAGATGGAGTAGGGAGTGCTGGTGCTGCCTATTTGCCCGGAACTGTGAGAGTTGAAGGTTGTCTGTATATCAGAGCTCAGGGTTTCTCTGGAAACTTCTAGCTGGGCTTCTTCTTCCTCATCAATGAAAATGAAGACTGACCGCAGGGACCTGCACCTTTGTCCAGCTCTTGGTTGTTGTCTGGCCACTGCAGCTACTGATCAGGCTACCAGGCCTGAGTCATCACCCAAAGTTAGAGGTGTGGGCAGGAGCCCTGGCCTCCTCTCTGTGTCACGAGGCTGGGTTTTTCCCGCCCCTACATGCACTTACCGTGGTTGGCCTCTTTGCTCTACAATCTTTACACATCACTTCCGCTTTAGACAAACCTCACAGGCTCCACTGGGATAGGTCCTTTATATTCCCATGTAAGTGTTGGGGGAAAATGAGGTCCCAAGACATGAAGTAACCGGCCCCAAATCTAACAGCCAGCATGTAGCAAAAGCAGAGGTGGAAGCCAAATTCCAGATTCTCAACCACACTTCTATCTTGTCTGGGGGCCAGAAGCAATTTTGCTGCTTATTTTCAGGCTTCTGTGATCTCTAAAGTGACTCTCTCTTCAACTCATTTTTTTCTTAATAACGTGTTTTTGGTTTTTATTTTGAGAGAGGGAGAGAGAGTACATGTGTGCATGGAGGAGCTGGGGAGGGGCAGAGAGAGGGAGAGAGAGGACATGTGTGTATGGGGGAGCTGGGGAGGGGCAGAGAGAGGGAGAGAGAGGACATGTGTGCATGGGGGAGCTGGGGAGGGGCAGAGAGAGGGAGAGAGAGGACATGTGTGCATGGGGGAGCTGGGGAGGGGCAGAGAGAGGGAGAGAGAGGACATGTGTGTATGGGGGAGCAGGGGAGGGGCAGAGAGAGGGAGAGAGAGGCTCCAGGCAGTTTCCTTGCAGAGTCTGACGTGGGCTGCACTCATGAACAGTGAGAACATGACCTGAGCCGAAATCGGACGCTTCACCCACTGAGCCACCCAAACACCCTGTCTTCAAACCACTTTGGGTCGAGCATAACCATTAGAATCCTTGTTTCCCAGGCCAACGTGAGGGTCTCAGTGGGGGTCTGCTCCCGTTTTTTTTTTTTTTTTAAATTTTTAAAACGTTTATTTACTTTTGAGATAGTGGGAGACAGAGCACAGCAGGGGAGGGACAGAGAGAGAGAGAGAGAGAGGGAGACACAGAATCCGAAGGAGGTTCCAGGCTCAGAGCCTGATTTGGGGCTTGATCTCATCAACTGTGAGATCATGACCTGAGTCCAAGTTGGACACTTAACCAACTGAGCCACCCAGGCGCCCCTGTTCCTTTTCTTAACTGGAACTGCTGTCTGTCTGAGCATGGCTGTCACTTTACTGCCTGCTGGTAAAAGGGAATATACTAACTTTTTACAAGTTTAAGAATTTCGTAAATTTTCGATTTTTAGCCAGGGAGTGGGTTGGGAGCTTCAGGCCGATTCCACATCTTCCTCGCAGTAGGTAGTTGTTCTAAAGCTAGCACTTTCTATTGAATCATAAACACATTTACCATGGAACAAGGGCAGTGACATGGTTGGAATCGCTGAGAGGCATCCATTTTTGCTCCATGTGCCTACTGTTAAGAGATGTCAGATCAAAGCTGCTCGTTAACATTCCATAAAATTTTTGACTATTGGTACTCAGATAATTACAAAAATATATTCAGAATAATATATTTCAGATATTCTATTTTTTTTAATTTTAATGTTTATTTATTTTTGAGAGACAGAGAGAAACAGAGTGTGAGTGGGGGAAGGGCAGATAGACAGGGAGACACAGAATCTGAAGCGGGTTCCAGGCTCTGAGCTGTTAGCACAGAGCCTGACGCAGGACTCGAACTCACGAACTGTGAGATCGTGACCTGACTTGAAGTCAGATGCTCAACTGACTAAGCCACACTGGTGCCCCTATTTCAGATATTGTATTTTTCTAATGGTTCAATTCAGTTTTGAACAGAAAAATGTCAAGTCTTAAACTATCTGAGAACTCTAAGGGGCCTGGTTGGAAATAATGATGTTCCCTTGTGGGACGCAAAGTATAAAAGAGATACTCCTTTTCCCTTTACTTCAGTAGAAGGAGTGTTCTTGCCAGCACATCTCAGATGTACTAGATGTCTGCTCTCTCCATCAGAGTGCATTGGCCCAAAGACACAATGGATGTGACACTGTGGCAGGGATCTTGTGTCCTTCTGTTCTGTCTCATGCTAGCCTACTTTGCCATGAGGACATGCCTAGGCTAGACTGTTTGATGACTGTCCCAGCCAAGGTCATCCCAGAGAAGAATGCCCCCAGCCACCATGCCCACTGATCACAGACTTGTGAGCAGGCCGAAACCAGCTTGGCCCAGATCATTGGAACCGCATGGCTAACTCAGAAATGATAAACAGTTGTAGCTTTAAGGGACTTTGGGACATCTTGTGACTCATCAATAACTAACTGATACCTTTGAAGCGCAATAAGTGTTTGGTAAACATTGCTAATATTTTCAGTTTTTATTCAGCTCACCAAATAGGTCCCGGTTGCACCCCAATGAGCCCCCCTTTCCATGTGACTCTCCTCTCCAGTGCTCGTTTACCTCTGCTCTCGGTGCCAAGCCCCTGCCTCCTAGACACTGAATGTCCTCCATTCCCTGTTTTCCGTTCCCTGTATAGAGCTCAAGAAAACACAAACCAAAGACTTTCTTCCTGGTAGAACAGAGTAGACTGTATCAAACTCCTGGAACCACATAAAGTTTACATTACTGATGTCTGGTATCAATCCCTGGTGTGTGGGGTATTTGGCATCACTTACTGGTGTTTGGCATCAACTTGACCTCTTTCTGGCCAAGCACCAAGTGAAGATTGGAACAGAGTTGAATTCCGTGGAGTTGAATTCGATGGAGAGACTCTGTCTAACTGAGTTTGGATCCTACCTGTACCAGCTATTTGGCACTTGACCGTGGCCCAACCAGTCATCCTCTCTAAATGTGCTTTTCCTCCCATAAAGTGGGAATAATCCTGTCTGTTCCCCTTATCTCATACCTCATTGCGAGGATTAAATTAAGTGGCATGTGTGCAAATGCTTTGTAAACAATCATGGACTCGATTGTGTGATGTAAGGCGCTGTTATGATCCCTACTCTTTCAGGCCCAGCAGGGAGCTTGGATCTGGGAAGGATGGCAGAAAGCCCGGGCTTGCAGGGCGGAGAGGCCGAATTGTTTCTTTATCAAGCAGATAGAGTAGGAAACGCATTGTGACTCCTATCAGCAAAGAAGCCTGGAAAACATGAAGAAAATAGTCTGGAGAAAGCTGACGAGCCCACAGTTGGAATTCTGCAGTGGGGTTTAGAAACACGAGCACCAGGATGCTGAAAACATTGGAAAGAGTCCAGGGAGAAAGCAATGCGAGTTGCTCCAGAACAGAAGGCCCAACTTGGGAGGGAGTCAGCGGGAAATGTGCGCGCTTTCGCTACCAGGAATTTGTACTTCTTTTCCCAGGTTCTTCCAGGAGGAAGCTGCTTCAGGATATGTAACCTGCTCTGGCATGAGGGCTGGTGTACAGAGAGGGTCCTCTGGACTCTGCCCCTGGTCTGAGTGAAAAAAACAGAGGTGAACCAGATGAAGAGGAGCCAAATTCTTCCACATGGACCAATGAGAGTTATATGGATTAGGGGACTTCTGGCTGCAAGCAACAGACAAGCTCACAGCAAAATCAGCTGGGACTCAGTTCACCCCACTTGCCCTCTCTGTCATCCTTGGTGGCCTGGCTTGTCCTGTTAGGCTGGCTTCCCTCACAGTTCAAAGGTGGCTGCCTCAATTCCAGGCATACCACACGGGAGACATCTCTGTACTTTTTTATGAGCAGGGAATAGTTTCTCAGATGTTTCCCAGCAGATACCCCTCGCTTTGTACTTGACCGTGACTGCATCTCCCTTCCAAACCGGAATCAGCTACCTTCAAGGGGTATAAAACGGTAGTGACTGGTTTAGACCAGTTGAGATTCATCCTGGGACCAGAGAGAGAAGCACAGGGGATTCCAGCTCCTGAACACAGTTGGGATTCTCACGGCACGTGAGGAGGGGGAGAGCCACTGGGGGCATCAGCCAGGAATAGCAGCATTCCTTCGGCCCATGTGACCCATTAATGATCTGAGCCCAATTCAGGAGTTGGCCACTCAACCGACAGAGCCCTTTGTTGGTCATGTATCCATCTTCCAAGCTTTGCTCACACTGGATTGGCTTCCGTGCAGTGGACATGGCCTGTGTTCCCCTACTTCTGGGCCTTTGCACAGTTTGCCCCCTCCACGGAAAATATGTGTGCATTCCCCAGCCATGTCCCTCCCATTTCTAACTATTGAAATGATGTCCATTCCTCAAGCCCAGCCTGAATGCTCCCAATAGGTCACTCTCACCCCCCCCCCACCTTCCACGTCACTTTGCAAAATTCTCATGATAGACATCATCTTCTGCCCCACCTTGTACTTAGTGGGTTCTTGACTAACCTCCTCTTTGACGGTAAAATCCTCCATCCTGCTCATCTTTCAATCTCCAATCGAGGATGGTTCGACAAGTCGCGTATTTTCACAGATAGCAGTGGAATTACAACAACAGGCCAGACTGGAGAACAGATCGGAATTAGGGAGCAAAAATGAAAACAATGCCGGTAAAAAAATAAATAAATAAAAAAGGACTTAAAGGGAGTCAGTTCGGGGATGACCCAGAGGAAGAGGTGAAGTCCTGGCTGGAAGAAACCTGAGCAGAAGACAGACAGAATTGCTTCACCTGGTATGCAGCTGCATTTAAAAACATAGTCTATTGAAGATAGCACTTTGGCTGACTACTCTAGACCGTTTTCTGAAAGGGAAACATTTGATCTCTGGAGACAACTCCCCAGAAGCCTTGGAAAGCTGTCTGGACAGAGGAACTTCTGACGTGTTTTTGCCCTGGATCGACTTGCCTCTGAGATGCTTTAGTAGAGTGTGAACAGCAGTTTTCAGCAGGGAGCAGACTTCCAAGTGCGAGCAAACGCCCTGAAAACCATCTACTCCGTAAACACGTGGAAACCATTTGTAAACTGTGAGTGTGGGTTTGCCTGGATCTGCTGAAACACAGAGAGAAAGGGATTTATGCCATCTCTCCCTTCCCATGTGCTTACTGGGCCATACTAGAGTGAGGAACCCAATCAAAGGTTAAAAAAAATTAGAAAACAAAACACAAAATTCCCACCTCTCCCCCGAAACACCTGCAAAATAGAGAAAATACTTTCTTGTCTCTGTAAGAGAAAACTGGAAGAGGAAACTGCCAGCCACGTGAAATCTAGTGGGTAAATGGGTGGATTTTTCCCCTAGTAAATCTTAAACCAGTGAGATTTCTCCATCCTTTCTTTTCCCCTTCATCTGTCACATTAGTGAGGCTTGCTCATGGGGACTTGAATAGCTTCTAGAACAATCCCCAGGCAGCCCCAGCACAGCGGCGCATTAAAATGCATCAAGAAGCTGAATAAATGGGAAGGGAGCCATGGCGGCAGTGTGACAATTCAGTGGGGAGTAAAACGCGCTGCTGTCCCTGGGGCTCTGCTTTGTGGCTCAGTGGAGAGGAGGGGGTGCTTTATGTCCCTGGAACATGTCTAATGCTGTTGGATTTCTGGGGTGCCCTAGTGTCCTAGCTGTCAAAGCCATGAGGTTTCTGGGAGGAAGAAAGTCAAGCTGGAGACACGGACATGGGACATGGGGATGGAGTGAAGTTGGGGTGAGTGTCAGAAAGACCCCCACCCACCCAGACGCTCTTACTCAGCTGCCAAGTGCCTAAAATCAAGCTTCCGGAAGCAGAGCCTGATATAGGGAAGTTCGTGCAAGCGGTTTATTGAAGAAGTGCTCTGGAGACCAGGGAGGAAGGCATCGGGGAAGGAAGGGAGGCGTGGGGGCAGCTAAGCGAGGATGTGGGCTCTGCTGGAGGCCAGCCTCAGCCTGACCCTAGGGGAGGATCTGAGTCCCAAATCATGCCACACAGTTGGCTTCTTCTGAGGCAAGAAGGCTGGCCTTTTGTCTTTCCATGTGTGGTCACTGAACCTGGGCCGTAGGGGTTTGGGGAGGCAGGTGACATCCACCAGGACAGCAGGGATGCTCAGGAGAAGGGGCAGGAGTGAGCTACCCGCTGCAGCAGTGCGATGGGGTTGGCATCAAAGAGCCGCAGACCAGAGGCTTAAACAACAGACATTTACTGTCTTCCAGTTCTGGAGGCCAAACCAATGTGTCTGCAGGGTTGATCCCTTCCAAGGTGGTGAGGCAGGATCCGGCCGCCTTCTCCTGCCTCTCCTCACCTCGTCCCCCCTGTCTGTGTCTGTGCCCCAGTTTCTCCTTTCTATGAGGACCCCACCCTAATGATTTTGTTTTAACTGGATCACCTTTGTAAACACCCATTTCCAAGAAAGTCACATATGAGGTACTGGGATTAGTTCAATGTGGGAATTTTTTGGGGAAAGGGAAAAACATGATTCAACCCATAACACCAGCCAGTGTGTTTCTCAGCAGCAGGGGATAGGTGCACCCCACCAACCCATATGGAGGACCTGGGCAGGGTCCCCCAGCGCCCCCTCCACACAGAGCCTGAAAAGCAAGCTCAGGAGTTCCCCCGGCACCTGCTTTTCAAATACTTTTCAAATGCTTCTGTGGGCCGTTCTAAGAAAGTGCTAACAGCTGTTAAACTCAAGTATCTTGGCACACAAGTATCTTTGGTTTGGAAGAGCACTTTTCTCCATGTGACTAAGAAGCAGCAGGTGGAACTGGGGGTGGGGACGGGTTGGAGGCCAAGGTGAGAAGACAGGAAAGAGCACCCCAGGTTGCCTTGGGCCAGCTCAGGAGTGAGGGAGCCAAGCTGTACAGGGTCTCCTGCTTTGATGGGAAGGAATGGTGAAAATCAGGTTTAGGGAGAAACAGTATCATCACGAAGATGAAAAGGTAGAAAACTGAGGATCACCATTAGCAGTGAGATGGGGAGGCGGTGAGTAAAGACACCAGATTCCCCCCTGCATGGGCAGAGCTGCCCAGCTCCCGAATTCCACCTGCGCCTTGGCTCCCCTCTGGCTACTGTCCTCATCCAGTCCAGGAACCTCAGACCCCTGGGTGGTCACAAAGGTCCACACTAAGGTCCGTCCTGCTCTCTGACAGGCTTTGCACGGGACAAAGTGGAAAAGGTGGGATTCTGGGACTCATGGCCACTTCTGAGGGTCTGAGGGGAGTTCTTGGGCACAGCGGGTACAAGTAGGTTTTCACCAGCTCCTTATTGATGCTGAGCAGGGAGAAACTGCTTCCCTCTTCTTTCAGAAAGCAAAGGAGCAGCATTTCTGATCTAAAACACCTTCGTCTTGGGAGTTTGATGCTTGCAGAGAAAGACACTCTTTGCAGGACGTTTCTTTGTTGCTATTTGGTGAGAAGATGGCTGCGGGGCAGGGGGCGTGTGGGCACCAGGGCCGGGAAGGTCAGCAGAGGTGGAGTGGTGCGGTGCAGAGGTGTTCTTCCCTTTATAGATCTGGCCGGGCAACTTCAATTCCTTGCTAGGAGTTTAAGATAGGTCAAGTGTGTAAGTGTGCATTGTCTATTATGTTTCGTTACATGGAGACAAAAGTAACAGGAAAGACTTGATATCAGGAATGAGTTACTATTAAACTCAGATTGTGCTCCAACCACCCACCACCTTATCTTATAGAGGTTACATTGTGTGTGTGTGTGTGTGTGTGTGTGTGTGTGTGTGTGTGTGTGTGTGTGTGTTTCTTGTTTAAGAGAGAGAGCTAGCATGGGGGAAAGGGACAGAGGGAAAGAATCTTAATAAGCAGGCTCCACGCTAGGCATGGAGCCTGACGCAGGGCTCGATCTCACCTCCATGAGATCCTCACCTGAGCGGAAATCAAGTCAGAGGCTTACGCAACTGAACCACCCAGGAGCCCCTCTTGTTTGTTAGTTTCAATCAGGGTGCGAACAAGGCCCCTGGAAGGGCACTGGGTGACATTGCTCTTATGTGGGTCTTAATCCACGGCTTTCCCTGCAGTCGTCGGCCAATGCCAATCGATTTTATCCTGCAGGTTCTCCAGCAGTCTGGCTCTTGCTGATTCACTGGGACACTGAACTGTCCTTCTGTCCACTGTCCTTCCTGTGAAATGGAGCAGCTGATTCAGATTTGATCCATTTGGCGGGGCTGCTTCTGTGTGCTGGGGTGAGCTTCCTTCCACCGGGAAGACTCCATGATTACCTGGCTCTCCGTGGTGTTGGACACTGGACCAGCACATTCTTCCTGGTTTTTTTCTTTCATAATTCTTTAAAAATATAAAACCACTCTTAGCTTGAGGGTTGTACAAAACAGTCCCCAAATGACTAAACCTGTTACTTTATTAGAGATTGCAAAATGGTCTCACTCTCCAATCTTCGTTTAGTAGCTGGGTTATTTCTATAAAGTAGAAGTTTCTCCTTATCACCGATTTAATAACCCTGAGGGACGGTTCATTTAGGAAGAGCAGGATATATGCTTGCATTTTTTCTCTTTACTTGCTAGTTTTAATAATAATGAGTTCCTAGGCTTTCCCCCCAAATATAATCAAAACTTTAAACAATATTATTGTGAATTTATGGATTTAACCATATTTCACGTGTTCTCCTCCAATACATTGATTGTCCTTAATGAGAATCAAATTTGCTGCCTTTGACCACATTGCTCCCTGAATTTTTTTTTTTTTTGAGAGAGTGCAAGTGTGCCCATGTGCAGGGAAGGGGTAGACGGAGAGGGAGAGAGAATCTTAAGAAGGCTCTATGCTCAATGTGGAGCCTGATGCGGGGCTTGATCCCCCAACAATTATGATCTGAGCTGAAAACAAGAGTCAGACACTTAACACAGAGCCACCCAGGCACTCTGGCCCCTTATCTTTTATTTTTATTTATTTATTTTAATTTTTTAATGTTTTATTTTTGATACAGAGACAGAGCATGAGAGAGGGAGGGGCAGAGAGAGAAGGAGACACAGAACCAGAAGCAGGCTTCAGGCTCTGAACTAGCTGTCAGCACAGAGCCTGACGCGGGGCTCGAACCCACCAATGTGAGATCTGACCTGAGCTGAAGTCGGGAGGCCCAACCGACTGAGCCACCCAGGCAGCCCATCCCCTTATCTTTTAAAATAGTTTTTTGAGACACGTAATTCACATGTCATACAATTTACCCATTTTAAGGATATAATTCAATTGTTTTTAGTGTATTCTGAGTTGCACAACCATCATTACAATCGAGTTTAGAACATTTTGTCACCCCAGAAGAAAACCCTGTATCCATGAGCTCTCACTGGCAACTCCCCTCTGCCGGTCCCCTCCTCCTTTACACCCCCAGGCCTAGCAACCACTAATAGACTTTCTGTCTCCATGGATACGCCTACTGGAGAGTCCATACAATAGAATTACACAATATTTGGTTTTTGTGTCTGGATTTTGGCAGAATGTCTTCATAGTTCATCCATGCTATAACAGGTAAATATTTTGTTCCTTTTATTGCCGAACAACATTCTATTCTACGTGTGTGCACATTTTATTTACCCATCCACCCATTGATGAACATTCAGGTGGTTTCCATTTGGACCCTAAGTTATTTTGATAGAACCCTAGCAGTTCTTGTTAGCTTCCCTGTTTTCTGGTGTGATAAGCAGTTCAGACTCATCTCATACATTAAAGACCCGGACCCGTAAGAGCCTAATTTCCAAGGAGCACTTACTCCCTTATGTGGGAAAATTGAAATCAAGTTCACACTCTGGGTGCCCGGGATTCTCATTGCTACTGGGCTGGTCATTGATCCCGGGACTTGCCGTAGACCAAGATAGGAAATACTTTTGTGTATTTATCTGCTGTTGAAGATAAACTCTCTCCAGAGTTCATGCTGAACCTTCCGATTCAAAGTTTAGGGCCATAGTGTTTTTCCTTAGCCTCATCAATCTTACATTTGGATTTTTCTTCGATGCTAAAATAACGAATCTCAGTGACACCAGCGCAATTAATCATTCGCATTATCCCACAACGCACACATACAAATTTCAAACCACAATATCAACATTTACAGGAGGAATATATTTACAGAAAACAACTGAAGATTTGTTTGAAGTTATTTTTGCCTTAGAGAGTTGTCACTGGAGATATACGTTATGCTATCTACTCAGTATCATTTAAGTTCATTTGGTTCACTTTATCTTTGATTCTTAAGGATTGTTTTTACATGTTAATTTTGTTTTGGAACTATGCTCTTAAGATTAAATCTACAGAGTAAGATTTATTCAGAGAAGTCTGGCTTTACTCTCTATCTTCTCTATTCTATTCCTTCTTCTTGCCATGAGCACCCATTAGTGGTTTTTAAAACTTTTAAGCAAATTTCCACATATATTCATATTTTCCTTTTTTCTTAGCCTATCGTATTTACTATTCTCCACCTTGTTTTTTCCATTTGACTGTACATCTTAGAGATCACCTCATAATGGAAATCTTCCTCATTAAGAAAAAAAATTTTTTTAATTTACTTTTGAGGAGGGGAGGGACAAAGAGAAAGGGAGACACAGAATCTGAAACAGGTTCCAGGCTCTGAGCTATCAGCACGGAGCCTGATGCAGGGTTTCAACTCGTGAACTGTGAAATCATAACCTGAGCCAAAGTCAGATGCTTACCTGACTGAGCCACCCAGGTGCCCCGCTTTTTTTTTTTTTTTTTAATACTGCAAAGTACCGTAGAACTTTGTAGATGTATCTGGTTAATTTGCCTTGAGTCTAACTGATGGACAATTGGGTTGCCAAGTTTTGTGCAATCTCACAAAAAGTATTGTAACAAATAGCCTTTTTAATACAGGTTTTCAAATTTTTGTCAGTGTATCATTGGGTTAGATCCTAGAAGTGCGATAGGTTGGGTAAAGGAGAAGCACATATTGTCAAATTTGGGAAGTTTACCAATACACGAATTCATTAGGGGTGCAAAATGGTGATATTTACATTCCATCGTTCATGTATTAGCTGGAACAGTTCCATAAAGAGAAAATTCCTTTTATCTCCTCTTTGATTATATTAAACAATAGTCCATTTGGAAATGGCAGGATAAATGTTTGATTCTTTCTCTTCTCTTCCTTATTTTCACAGTAATGAATTGCTCCTCAGGCATCCTCCAGTGAGGAACAACGTGAATTTTTGTGCCTGTATGTGTCATTATAAACATATAGATGTAACCACATTTGATGTGTTTCAATCCAGTGGTATTTCAGTATAATTTTAATTTGCATTTCCCTTATTGTGAGCTAGGTTGAACATCTTTTTATTTGTCTAAGAGTCAGTCACATTTATTTTCCATGTGCCGTGTATTTATATGTCTAGATGACATTTTGGTAGAGTTCTTGGCCTTTTTTCCTCTTATTTTTAGAAACTCTTTATCCATTAGACATCAACTCTCCAAGGCATTTTCGTGTGAGACATCTGTCTTTTCACTTTCCTTATGCCTTTTTCTTTTTGCCATATAAGTTTTTTTATGTAATAGATTAATCAGTCTTTTCACCTATTGCTTCTAAATTTTAAATCTTAATTAAGAAAGTTTTATTAACTTTGAGGTTAAAGAGGAATTCAGTCATACTTCCTTCTAGAATTTTGTGGTTTTATCTTTCTTAACATTTAAATAAACACCATTTGCCATTTATCCTGGTGTACACCCAGCATGAGCAGAGGATTCCCACCCCCCACCCCATGGCTATGCCGTTCGCCCAACACCACTTATGAAAACGTCCATCTTTTTACTATTGTATTAAGATGTTGTCTTCATTGTACATAAATTTTCATAGTCATGTGCAGCTGCTTCAGGATTTTCTATCTTAGGTCAAGTCTGTTTATTCAAGCACCAATAGAAAGCCTTTTAGATCATTGAAGCTTCAAAGTGTGTTTTAATATCCAGCCACCCTCCCCCATTCCTGTTCTTTTCCAGTGTTCTGCTTGCTTGTTATTCTTTTTTTTTAGGTTTATTTTTAAATTTATTTGGGGGGGGGAGGGGCGGAGAGAGAGGGAGACACTGGTCTGAGGCAGGCTCCTGGCTATGCGGGACTTGAACTCACAAACCGTGAGATCATGTCCTGATCTGAAGTTGGACTCTTAACCAATTGAGCCACCCAGGTGGCCCACTGGTTTGTTATTCTAAATCAACTCTATAACCAGCCTGTCTCCCCAGAGGAAAAAAAAAAATCTGATAATTTTTCATATTTAAATCACATTAAAAGTATACATTAGTTTAGCGGAAACTGATTCCTTCTTGATGCCAAATCATCCTATCCGTGAATGTAGAGAGCAAATGCCTTCCCGTTGGTTCGAGACAATTCTTGTGTCATTTAGGAGTGTTTTCTTATTTTCTTCCTATGGGTTTCATACGTTCTTTGCAAGATTTGTGCCTAAATATTTTATTCTCTTTTTGCTGTCATGAACATGGTCTTCTTTTATATCTTTGTACTCGTTTTTGTTTATGACATATAATGGGTATCTATTTTTCTTTGTTAATTAAAAAAAATCACTCCCTTACAAAGTCTTTAGTGGTCATAGTAACTCTTCCTTGGATTTTTTTCAGTCTTCCCAATACATAATTATGAAGTGAAAACATTTTCAGTATTAGCCACTCCAAAGAAATGTTTGAAATCGGAATCTCTGAGAGGGTGTGCGGCTCGTGAACCATGTGAATGGAATCAATGTCATGTCCACCACTTGTTGGCAACTAGGAAAAATGTCTGCAGGGAAAGAAAATACAGGTTTTTGAGTGTTCAAACTGGCATCTCCAAGTGATAAAGTTGGCTTTTGCATTGAAAAAATGTAAATTAGTTCTCTCTCCTTTCTCTGAAGGCTTTTCCTCCTCTCTCTCCTTTACCCATTTTCTTATATAGTAACATGCATCCAGGAATGCACAGACCCTTATAGCTTTGTGCCATTGTAGGTTTCTTCCCGTACTGCTTTACTCTTCGGCTGGTCTCCGATTCATTGTATTTCTCCCTCTCTCTCTTTTTTGCTCTTATGTTTTTATTTTTCTTTATTTTCTTCTTTATATCCAGTGATGAGAACATTGGAGTATAAAAGGACAAAGTAAAAAAATGAAATCCCATTCAGGAAAAGAGGTGTTGAAACCATTATGTGAAAACTTTTTATTATATGTGTTTGTGGCTTTCTTCCTAGAAAGGCTGATTTTTTATATGTAACACAAAGCCCACAGTACAAAGTTTAGCTTATCCTGAAGATCCCAAATAATAAGAATAGTGGTGAAAATCACCAGTTAGCAGGCAGTTCCTATGTGCCAGATACTGTGCCATAAGGTCATCCATTCATTCAACAAATATTCATGGAGTTCTAGGAAACTTCAATGTGCTGTGGGTAAAGTCTGAATGTTCAGTTCCCACCGAATTTACACTGTAGGAGGAAGACAGGAAATAAATGACACCAGTCAACAAAATATCTAAGATTCATCTTCTCTCTTCTCCTCTGTTGGGGCCCCTCCAGCCA
Source organism: Mungos mungo (assembly GCA_004023785.1). NCBI lineage: Eukaryota > Metazoa > Chordata > Mammalia > Carnivora > Herpestidae > Mungos > Mungos mungo. The sequence goes on from PISW01009829.1 coordinate 42,278, forward strand.
GAAAGCCTGCGGAGGTGATTCCACTGTGGCGGCAAAGCCTCCGGGGGGAGCGTATGTAATCGCAAAGTCCCGAGCTTTATCTAGGAAGGCGCTACCCTGGATAACGGTTGGCCCTCCCCCCATTTGAGGATCAGGACAAAAGAACATAGGTCCTGGGAGACTGGGGTGCAGTGCTGTGTGGCCTTTGGGACCCTGCTTCCCCTGCTTGAAAATGTGTGCGCTTGACTGCTTGACCTAAATGGATCAGAGACTGGGGTCAGTTCTATTATTCATGCCACTTGGTAATTGTGGTTTCAGTAAATGGGCAGATTTTCTGATTGACACTTCCTCCCTAGTTAGAGGCATCTTGCTCACAGACTATTGTTTGAACCTTTAAAGAAAAATAGCCTTGTCATAAGCTTCGGTTAATATTACACTATATACACAAAATAAGACCCCTGCTGATGTATTTTTAGTGATGAATTATGTTTTTTGATCTTCTGTATTGTACCTCATTCCTGTCTTTCATTTTCTGTTCTCTCTTCCGTGAAAACAATGATCTTTTCTGAAACATGTAATTTCTAAGAAGTTGCAAACAATGTAAGCATTAAAAGAAAGATGTAATCACCTATGGTATATAAGACACCAAGTTTCACGGTAAAGCGTGGTCTCTTCCACCATTCATGTTGTCTGTGTTCTTTCTTGTAGATATTTCGCCGACACCAACCCCCTACTCAGGGACCCTTAGACTCTGGTGCGTGGGCTGGTCCCCCGCACGCCTCTAAGAAGTAAAGGTTGTGGCCAGAGTGGGGAGAATATTCTTATAAGGACATTGGGTTTTGCTTGGCCTGAGATGGGAACTGTTGGAAGCAGGTCTTACACCAGAGGGGTGATATAATCTGACCTATGTGTTTTCATAGGGTGGTTATGACTCTGCAAAGCCAGTGACTCAGTCTCCAGAAATGTGATAGTTTCCTGGGGGTCATGCAGAGAGAAGGCGGTGCTCTCTCTACTAGGAATATTTCCTTCCAAATATATTCGTCACAAGTTTTGTGTTTTTTGGTAAAAAAAATTTATTTATTTGTATTTTGAAAGAGAGAGAGGGGATGGGAAGGGCAGAGAGAGAAGGAGAGAGAAAATCCCAAACAGGTTCCCTTCAGTGCAAAGCCGGATGCAGGGCTCACGAACCATATGACCATGACCTGAGCCGAAATCAAAGCCGGATGCTTAACCAACTAGGCCATCCAGGCGCCCCACTGGTTGCAAAGTTTTTAACCTACACATCTCATTTACGCCTCTTTCAGGCCTGCATATTTTTGCTGGATGGAGAGTGAAGTTGTGTTGGTCTGACTTCCTTCACTCATTCCAAATGCATTTACTCACTTCCTGTCATGTGTACGGCAGCATAAATTGTACCATGGGGAAAAAGAGGTAGAAGACAAGGTCTCTGTTCTCAAGAAGTTTATAGACAAGCCATTAAGAGAAGACAGAATTTGTATGTAAATTATTTAAATCCAGTGATTTTTATTTTTGGGGTTTCTTACTTGTTTCATTTAACCACATGAAAAAAAACCCTGCTTTTTTTTTTTTTTTTTAAAGAATAACCGGGCCTGAGAACTGGAAGCAAACAAAAGTAGAGGATTTCCTCTTGGATTTTGTAGATTTGGACTTCCAGCCTGACTACTCAGTTTGCACATGAAAAGATGATTCCTGCCCTCCCCAACCCTGAGCCTTGTAAACCCAACCTGGGATCAGAAACTGCCAGAAGTCCAGCTCCAGCAGGTCCAGGGCTCCCTGAAGGATGGAGATGTCGGCATGAGAGAGGGATGAGAGAGCCTCAAGTTTCTTTCTGATCACCAGGCAGGCATCTCTGCTCTGTCTGCTTTTGGTGTCTTTTTTTTTTATTGGTCAAGCGATAACATGACATCAGAAAATAGAATTTTTTACAGCGGCTAATTCTTTGTGATAAGATGCTTTGATCATTGAAAGTGCACAGAAACAGGTTTTACAGAAATATTTTTGTAGAACCAACCCCTTCATTCTTGGCATCAGTCCCCCAGATTAAGAAAGTAAAAAACTTATCTTCTTTTGATCTGGTAGGTCTTTTGACAATATTTGTGGCTTTGTTTTTAATTAACAAGTTACAACCAAGTCATATAATACACTTACAGTGAGGTTGAGTAAATCTTATAACCAAGAGAATAACGGGATGTTTTTAGTAAAAAACAGGATTACATACATATTATTTAAGTTAGTAATGCTAAGATTAAAACATAGGTTAAGTTGTATATAGATAGGCTGGAGTTATTTTATTTAGCTCGTTAACCACAAGAGAAAGAATGTTTGCTAACAAGTTGCTAGAGAAAGCCCTTTCTTTGATGCAAGCACAATGGGGGCCCTGTGTGTGTTGGCCTTGCACCTGGGTTTCCCACAGTCTTATCCATCCTCATAACTGAAGCCAGTATGAGGGAGGATATTTGTCGAATGTGGACCTTGGGAAGAGACTATGCTCTGACCTTGTCCTCTATTTCTTATCTCCAATTTAGTCTCCTTTTCTCCAGGCCAGACTTAAATGCAACTCTTATGTTTTTAACCCCTTCATAGTCCATGTTTCAAATCTACAGGGGCCTATTGGAAGAGTCTTTTGACGAACATCTACAGTGCTTTGATCTAGAATCTCCTTTGTAGGGAATATGTTTCTTCTCATGAGGTATCTGTGTGGGGAATATCGGTCTGATTTGGAATACTGTGGGGCCTAATTCGTGACAACAGCCCCATTCCCAATAGGAGCCAGTAGTGGAAGGAGATACCAGCTTTTCATCATGGCAGGAGCTGTGCAAACGTCCGCCATTTCCTCGCTGTGACTGTGTCATCCAGTGAGGCCGATGCAGCTCCCAGCTAGAAACCCCAGTTGCACACTGGCTGTATCTCACCTCATCGCCAGGAATAAAGATCCAGCAATCCCCGCTCAGCTGACAATGCTGCCAGTGACACCTGAGGCAAAGGAAAAATGCAGACCAGCAGTTGTGGAGGGGGGGGGAGCTGCAGCCAAAGCAAGCCGGTCCCTGGGCTGCCTTTTCCTCCTACCCCTCACTGGGGCTGGTGGGAAGAGCTTCTACCATGGCACGTCAAAATGTTCAATATCAGGATCTGCCCTCTCACTTCGGTTAGAAGAGATGACAAGGCAAGTGTGGAGTCAAGTAACTCTTCTGTTTACCTTCCGCCCCTGGAGCTGTTGTTTTCAGGGCGTGGATCCATCAGTCCTGCCCCTGGCCTTCCTGCGGGAGACTCAGGAAAGCATTGTGCTTTAGAGAACCAGCTTTAGAAATAGCCTGAGAACACAAGGGTTTGAGATCTACCCCTCCTCCATCCTGCTTATACATTAAATGTGCGATCTCCAAGAAATAATTCACGAAGTCATTCAATTTTGTAAGTAACCCACACGAGCTCTCCTGAGGTCTTGCAGAGTCGGTAATGGGAAGCCAGCAGAGCTCTACCTGAGCCTCTGTCACTCTGAAAATATCCCAGTTTAGAAAGCCCATCTGTATTCTGCTTGAGTTTGCCTCCCCGCTCTATGTGAAGATCCGCGATCTCTCTGGGTTTACAGATTAGAATAAATCCATGACCTCTACAGGAGACAAACAATGATCTCCATCTTATCTAACTTGTTCTCAGATAATGTATCTTATTAGGTGGATCTCCACACCTGTTTCTTGTAGCTACTATTTAATGTTCTATAGTCCTGGGGTCTTTTGCTTATCACAGCTTCTTCTTCCATGGTTATGCGAGGCATCCATCCATCCATCCATCCATCCATCTCTCTATCCGTTCAGTGAATAAACATTTATTAAAAGCCCATTACTCACAAGTGTTATGAAACCCAGTATCCATCCCTTCCCTTTGGGAGGCTGATGGTTCAGGGGGTTCATATGTATGCCTTTTGCTTTCCTATTGGAGTGTCTTTAGTATGAACAGTTTACAAAAGGGGAAGCCTTTCAAGGAACTATGGTTTCTTTACTGACCAAGTTTCTATACCTTAGACAATTTCCAAGATTCTGTAGTAGAAGTCATTACAATCAGGAAGTCTTGATTTATTTGTATGGAAAAACCTACTTAGTAATGGTGAATTTTCACCCTTCCTCCCCCAAACCAAAAAAATAGAAATGAATTTTTACATTGAATTTTAATTTCTTAAAAAAATAAGTTGTTTGGGAAAGTTCTTCTTAATTACAAAAACATAAGCAATATTGGTTTTAGGTTTTGAAATGAATCTGAAGAAGGGCTCCTGGATAGATCAGTCCAATGAGCATTCGACTCTTGATTTTGGCTCAGGTCATGATTTCATGGTTGTGGGATTGAGCCCCAGGTTGAGCTCTACGCTGACCATGGGGCCTGCTTAAGATTTTCTCTCTCCCTCTCCTTAGGCCTCTCCGCCGCACCCCCCCCCCATCTCTCTCTCTTAAAAAAAAAAGAAAGAAGTCTGAAGATATGAATGTCATAGTGACTATTTGGAAATACACTTGAAGCATGCAGACTTAAGCCTGCCAAATAGTTTTGCACTGATTAAGAAAAAATTAGATATTTTTGTGTGTAACAATTGACTCTAAATATGGATCTATCAAAGAATATACATGCATAAGAATCTTTTTTTTTCAATTCTCATATCACTTCATGTTATTTGTCATTAAAAATGTAGTTTTACTGTCAATTCCCATTTAGATTAAATTGTGTGTGTGTGTGTGTGTGTGTGTGTGCGCGCAACTGTGTATTCAAATGAAAGTGATCCAGTGGATTGTGGTAACAGGAGGATACAGAGGCTTGGGGGTGAAGAGTTGAATGGGGTTCACACTCCATGATCCTTTCTAGCGAGAAAGGGCCGGCTCTCCCCGGAACAGTCAGGCACTTTCAGATTTCCTAACTGGTTCCTCTGTGTATCAGTGGCAATATAGGAACCAGAGGCAGAACAGAACAGAAGAGATAAAAAATACTCTGAAATCAGAGTGTGTCTTACAATTGATGTTTCTTAGATTTGATGACATGCACTTATCAGTGGGCTGGAATGCAGGAGGCTTAAGGCTGCCAGCTGACCAAAAGTGGCTGTGTCTGCTTCAGCTTGGAATCTCCACTGTCCCTAGCACGGCGCCTTAGACACTCAGAGCAGATGTGCAAGTATTTGTCATTGAAGACAAATATTGAAGAGCTATAGTTGAAAAATACTAGATGGCCAACATCTCTGGAGATTGGAGCAGCTAATTTAATCAGGCGAGAAAGAAGGACATCCCCAGAGTCGATTAATAGTCTCATTCAAATACTTTTATCCATAAATGGCCACGTACTCCCTGCTTACGGACTCTGCATTGAATAAAAGGCACTCGCCTCATAAACATGTTTCCACGTTCCCTGGACTCTAAAAATCTCTCTTCAAGCTCAGGGGGTTCCCAGCTATGACAACTCCTGAGAAGCCCATCGGTTTCCAGGACCCCCCAGCAGTCAGACAATACCGTGGAATCTACTAGATCTAAGGATGGAGATGACTCCTAGGTGTCCTCTGGGAGGCTTCCCCAAGCCAATATTTTCTGCATGCCTCCCACACGTGCTAGGGATATAGCAGTGAGCAAGACAGATGATGTCTCTGCTCTGAAGGAACCAACGTTCTGGAACACCACGTAATGCACATAAAAGCAGGAGTGTGATCTCCAGCATTCAGTAGAAGTGCCAGGAGTGTTCGTTTCATTTCTTTCCAGGTAGAGTTCACAGGCTAGAAATGGCAGTGAGGCGCTGAACCTCCCCACCCCCACTCCTGTTGTAGGCTAGCATATAGAATGTAATAAGTTAAACTTCTTATGGAATGTAATGGGTTAACTTCTGGAATGTAATGGGTTAACTTTTGGAAAGTAATGGGTTAACCTACTGAATGTTTTGTTGTAAACTGTTCCCCGCCCCTTTTCTGTGGTCTGATCAAGGCCACACCTACAGAAAATTGCCTAGTCACTGTCCCAGTAAGATTGGTCATTTAGAAGAACAAAGAACAAACTTGATAGGTTCTCATCAAAACCGGTGATCCGAGTGTCTCAATGTAATTGGCTAACACAGAATCCTATGTATGCCTATATAATCTCAATGTATCCAGCGTTCGGGGCCATGCTCTGCTTGCCACCATTTGGAGTTCAGGTTTGGCCCGGCCATATATAAAGTTTTGCCTCACTTCAGTCCGGCTTTGGTGGTCTCTTCAACATCAGGTTACAACAACTCCCATCTAGCTCTTCAATGCCTTGGTACTGTTTTCTTGTAAAGTACGTCGCCTTGGTGCACTAGACAAACTCGTCTGGCTGCTGCCGAGGGGAGCCTGTCTGGAAGGATCCACGACAGACGTCCGTACATATTAGTCTAAGAGAGTGTTCCCAGTCCTTTAAGAAAACCATTACTTGGCTCACTGCAAGCTAATTGCATTTGTTCAGTCATTGTGAAATGGATGCAGATGGGATGAGAAAGCTCAGAAATACCCTACTGTTAAATCAGAAATAAAGCCACTTGCTCAGGGGACACGCTTGCCCAGGATGAGGTTTTCACCAAGAAGTGCGAAATTGCTCGGTAAATTTCTGTTTTCTGCTCAAGCAACTCTTCTAATTAATTTTTACTGACCGACTCCTCCTTTAACACACAACGTGTGAACACGTAAAGAATTGGGCTTGTTGATAGTACCTTACAGAATTCAAAGGTGAAGATGGGGGAGAGGAATTTGTTCTTTTCAGTCTGGGACAAAGCCTGGCTATGGGGGGCTCTGCAATTTTCATCATGAGCCACAATGGATACAATGTTGTCTTATTATCAGTATGTCTATGTTATAAAAAGATCTCACTTTTAAAACAAGAGTTTAAAATATTTTTATGTGTGTGTGTGTGTGTGTGTGTGTGTGTGTGTGTGTGTGTGTGTCAGAGAGAGAGAAAGAGAGAGCAGGGGAGGGGCAGAGAAAGAGAGCGAGACACAGAATCCAAAGCAGACTCCAGGCTCTGAGCTATCAGCACAGAGCCCAACATGGGGCTCAAACTCACAAACAGTGAGATTATGACCTGAGCCAAAGTCAGACGCTTAACTGACTGAGCCACCCAGGTTCCCCCAAAAGATCTCACTTTTAAAATAAATGCCGGGGTGCCTGGGTTGCTCAGTTGGTTAAGCGGCCAACTTCAGCTCAGGTCATGATCTCACATCACAGTTTGTGGGTTCAAGCCCCACGTCGGGCTTTGTGCTGACAGCTCAGAGCCTGGAGCCTGCTTCGGATTCTGTGTGTGTCTCTCTCTGACCCTCTCCCACTCATGCTCTGTCTCTCTCTCTCAAAAATTAATAAAATGTTAAAAAAATAAAAAAAATAAGATAAATGCCACTATGGGAATAACAACCAACAAATGAGAATCAAATTTTAAAGGGAAGAAGTGCACAACATTTTGATAGAAATATAGATGATCTCTCTATTTAAAGCTGTAACAGAGTTTCTTCTTTATCTATTGGTTTGATGACATGTTGCCATATTCTGTCTTCAGTAGTAATTAAACATAAAGGTGGAGTGTCATTTTGTAACTTGCTATGAGAGAGATGTTAATCCTATCAGGGAGTAAATGCTCTAGAAAACTGTTCACCAGCCCTATCATCCCTGTGGAAACCTATCAGTAGCCTGAAGAAAAATGTCCTATTGGCTCTGTGTTACTGCCTCATGTTGCCCAAGATGTGAGACACACAAGGTGTGAGGTTGTTAGAAAGGAGCAGAGCTAACCACATGCAGCTAGGAAGGGATGCTACAAAGAGTTTGACGCTTGGGAACAGAATCTCAGTCCAACCTACCAACTGGCCGGTCAACCAGTTGGCTAAGCACCAGATAGGTCACACAGCAACTCCGAGCAGCACCAGGACAAGAACCTAGGTCTCCCGAACTATGCCAGGGCTGCTCCTGCCTTAAAAAAAAAATGTTATGGTCACTTCTTTTAAACCCTGTATGGGGTCAATGACGAAAGAACACTCCGAAGTCTTGTTAAGTCCAGGTGTGTTTGTGGGACAAGTTTAGGAACTATGTATTCTGTCTTCAATGCTTTGGTTTCCAGTTCCAAATGGAAAGTGAACAAGGTTCTTATGTTAGGATCAGGGGATGAATGCATTTTCATGGTTTTCTTAAGGCACTAGAGACTCCTATCAAGAAGAAAGGCTGTATTGTGAATAATGCTGTGATAAACAAGGAGGTGTAGATACCTTTTTGAGATCCTCCTCACGTCCTTTGAGGACATACTCAGAAGAAGGATTGCTGGATCATATGGTGTGCTATTTTTAATTTTTTGAGGGCAACATGGGTGGTCCCAGAAGCGTTATGCTAGGTGAAATTAACCAGAGAAGGACAATTACTGTATGACATCCCTTACATGTGGAATTTAAAAAAGCCAATCTTGTAGAAATAGAGAGTAGAAAGGGTGGGGAAATGGGGAGATGTTGGCCAAAAAGTTGAAACTTTCTGTTAGACGATGAATGAGTTCTGAAGATCTGACACACAGCATTGTGATTATAGATAGCAATACTGTATTAATATACTTGAAAGTTGCTAAGAGAGTAGATCTTGGATGTTCTCGCCACAAGAAGAAATGGCAGTCCTGTGACATGATTGAGGTGTTAGCTAACAGCGCAATGGTAATCACATTGTAGTGTATAAATGTATCAAATCAATACTTATGCCAATTATATCTCAATAGAGTTGGAAAAAGAAAAGAAGAAGGGTCTCTACTTCACTTATAGTAGCATCAAAAATGCTGAGCTGAAAGGCTGCAAATGTTGAGCCTAAGTCTCTTGTGGCTAGGGTAACTGTCCCGGTTTGCCTGGGAACGAGATATTCCCCAGGAATCCAGAACTTCCCAGAGCTAAAACTGGGCAAGTTCCGGACATGCTGGACCGAGGTACTCACCATATCTGTGGCACGAAGGAAATCTGTACATTGCACACTGGAAATACATGCACACGCACACTCACGTATGATCCATGGGTCTAAGCTTGGAACATTAGCCAACTCATTAGCATCCTAGATACTCGGTCACAGAAAGTTAAAAAGGTTGTAAATACTTTGGCCAAAATCCTGTTCAAAGTTTGCAGATATATGGATGTCTGTTCTCCATATCATGATTTGAAAATAATGGTTTTATATTGCTGGCCACATGAGATCTACAGCACCCAAGTTTGAGAAGTGCGATTTTATCATTCTTTAAGCTTCTCGGAGTTTTAACGATTCAGTAAAGGCGATGACAGATTTCTCCAAATTGCAGCGTAGCTAAAAATTCTTTCTTCCCGGGTAGCAAAGCCCATCTGTTTTTAAACTGTGAGGGAGCTGCTGCCACTTTATTAAGCCATTGTTTTCCTTGCTTGCAGTTATCTGAAGTGACACTTTCCCTCCACTCCTGCCTTCCCGCGTGCAGTAACCGTAACTGCATCTGATTTGGGAAATTGCGTGTGGCTGCTCCGTCACTTGATTAATACACAGAGTCAATATTTTTTGCTGTATTTTACAGCATCCCAGGGGGTGGCTATGTTTCTTTAATATTCACTTTCTCTTCCTCTCTTTTTCCCTTGTCTCTTGCCATAGGAGTGGGAACACTGGATACTCTAAAAAAAAATTTTATGTTTGTTCATTTCTGAGAGAAACAGACCATGAACGGGGGGAGGAGCAGAGAGAGAAGGAGACACAGAATCCAAGGCAGGATCCAGGCTCCGAGCTGTCAGCACAGAGCCCGACTCGGGACTCGAACTCGTGAACTGCGAGATCGCGACCTGAGCTGAAGTCAGATGCTCAGCCACCTGAGCATGCAGTGACATTCTAGTTCTAGCAGGAGGAAGAAACCATTGTTTAGGGGAAGTTTGTTTGCTGTTTATTGATGAGATTTCTGTGAACACAGCTGCTGCATCTGTAGACATATCTTAGATGGATGTCCATGCAGTTCTCAAAATGATGCAGAAAAAGGAGATCTACACTCAATTACTTGACTCTTTGGTGAAGAACACTTCTTCCTGAAATTTCAGCTTCCTTCTCCTTTTGTTTCTGACTTTCTGGTTCTCCTGCAGATCAATCCACCGTGATCTGGGCCCTGAACTTGTATCCCTCTTCTTTCCCACGTGTGCAGGTGGACGTTTGAAACATACACAAGGTGAGGGGCTTTCAATGTCATGGTATGGCTGAGCTATTGTATCTGACAAGAATACAGGTTAGGGACGTGCCCCAGGTAGTCATCAGATGCTAGAGATAGAGTCTCAGTCTCATGCTCTTGTTACTTATTCACGTGTCTTTGTTCTAGAACTTTCCTTAGTTTACTTTTAATCTTTGTATTCATAAGATAAATGAGAGACATAAAATAAAATGAAAAGTAGAGTGGCTTTGAAAGATCAGAGAAGATGAAACACTCTGTGCCTCTGAAGGTTGGGGTGTTTCTCTTCTCTTTCTTGAGCTTCATTTCTCACGTGTCTACTAGTCAAAGCCCACACCCGCTGCTGGTGGGGAAACCCCCAGCTTAGGTGGTAATTAGAGACCCACTTGGCCAGAGGATGAACGGGAAGGACGTGGGGGTGGAGTTCTGGAGGTCCAGGCGGGTGAAGAATGGCATCTGTTAGTGCAGGCAGAACCCAGGACACCTCCCAGAGAAGATTTCCAGGAGAAGGAAATACCCGCCGGCGGAGGTAATTCCCCTGTGTGTGCGTGTGGGAGTGCAGGTCCACTTGAAAAACTGGAGTGCCAGCAAAGTGACAAAGCCCCAAATGAACCAAAACCAACACAATTGAACTATTGGATTTCTTATTGCTTCTTCCTAGTTAGCACGAAGCCCAAATACCTGATAGGTATGGTGTGTCAGATTTACCTGCCGGCAAGTCTACTCACGTGCAAGAGAATATTCTATGCAAGTCTAGCTCCTGCACATGTGGAAATGCACACAGTCTTCCAGATGGGTGGACCCCAGGATGACATACATTGCAGACTCAGGGTCCAAGGGCAACAAGATTCTTCACATGCCCAGAACCCCACCCACATGTCCTTCCCTCCTAGGCCTCTCTTGGGGAGAGAAGGGGGATTAAGACAAGGGGAGGGAAAGAAGGTAGGGAGAGACGGCAATCTTCCACATTTCCTCTCTCACCCCCTCTCACAGACTCTGAAATGACTCCAGCCAGGTTACCCAAGGACGTGGCTTCCACAAGGGCTAAAAGAATGCTCTTATTGCACATCACATCTCCACTCGTCACTTCAGCTGAAACTCCCATTCATCCAGACTAGTGTAGACTGAGAGCCTTGTTATATAAATATAATGGGAGGCAATGGGTTGGTATATAAGGCATAATGCCAAGGTACAATTGATGGAATCAGAGCCTATCCTGTTTTAATCAGGGACAATAAAGGCACTGCCTGGACAGCAAGGGGTAGAAAAGAAATGGTAGAGATTGTAAGGATCTCAGTTAAACTTCAAGGATCTAGCTATGTGCTCTTTATCTGGCCTGGTTTCTTGATGTTCAAGACAAAAAGTAACCTTAAAGTTGAACTCGTTCAATAGAGCCATTTCATGAGTGAGGGTCACATGCCTCCAGAGGTTAACGCCTCACCAAGGGGCATTGGGCTGGTCAATGGCAAAGTACGTCAAGGGGCAGCTCTCTTGATATGCAGTCTTGTGTTCTTTTCCTTGCAATATGCCATTCCCAATGTCCGTGATGGCAAAATGAAAACCATGGGCCATGTTCTCTGCCAAAGCTTCACACAGAGGGCAAGCCCCTTAGCAGGGATGGGAGGGGGGTGGTAGTAAATTATCAGCTGTCCCCCCAACTAATTCTTCCTGTGAACCCCCATCCCCCCAGGACCCTCCAGCTACAGTCTGCTGAGGATTTAACGTAGCTCTCTGTGTATACTTTCAAGTTGTCAATGTTTTAATTCTGGTCTAAATTTGATAATTGGGAGATATTTGTTGTAGCTGGATTTTTTTTCTTTAATTCTGATTTTGTCTGAACAATTGTGTTCTGCCTGCCTTTCCTTTCTTGCTTTTTTCTAAGGCATTCTTTCTGTTCAGTTCCGTTTTTCAAATTCAGCTGGAATATACCACTTCCCCACCAACCAACCCTGGCTCTGGTGAGTACCAGTCTCAATATCAGACATCAAATGAACGCAGATCTGGGCACCGTGGAGCACATGGAGAAGATGTCTTCTCAGGTCAGTGCCTGCTCTTTGTCTCGTGATGGATGCCTCTGTTGTGGGACCTCCGAGGTGGTTTCATACCGTGGCACTGTTTTATCATGTGTCCTAGGCAAATAGCTTAACCTCTCAGGGCCTAAGGCTCTTTATCAAAGAATGATAACAGCTCAGATAGCTCTGTTCAAGTCAGAGTTGTGAAAATAAAATGTAGATAACAAAACAAGGTCATATATATTAAAAAGTGCTGTGCAAATATTAGATACCACATAGCCGGACCCTACATGGTCATACTTTGAGACCCTCAAAGGTCTGTTGAAAACTAGTTAAATTTAACACAGACTTTATTTTAGAAAACAAGCTATTTTTTTTTTTAATTCATGTTCTTAAAAAATGAGGCATCCGATCATTTCAAGCAAAGGAGAATGGTTCTGTTTCAGGATTCCCTAGTTATCCTCTGCCTTCTTGGAGTATAATTGAGTGCTATCATACTATTTATTGCTCTCTATCCCTCTGGGTGTTGCCGTATATTGAGTAAATTGATAGCGTGCTCCGGAGTAGCTGGCCGATTCGCTGAACTACAAATGAGAGTATGAACAAGCCGCTTCACTGACCATTCGTTCCAGGCGTTCCCAATATGGGGCCACTTTGATGAGGCCTTCGAGCCAGGGGCATGGTGGAGTAAGCAGCTACAGTTCACGGATCTCCATGCTCAGAGGCGTTTCCATGGTGTAAGGGCATCACATGATTTCAGAGTTGATAGACTCATCAGATTACATCAGATCCACTTTCATTTTAAAGCCTACAAGATGGAGGTGTAGAGAGGCTCAGAGTCCTATGTAGACCACAGAGCTGTGGTTCGAACTCTTGATCCTGGTTCCTGACAGATCTTCCATGGATTCAAGGGGACGTCTGTAGCCCTTAGTTTGGGGATACAGAAAAATACTCTGCGGGCGCCTGGGTGGCTCAGTCGGTTAAGCGTCTGACTTCAGCTCAGGTCATGATCTCCCAGTTCGTGGGATCGAGCGCCACATCAGGCTCTGTGCTGACAGCTCAGAGCCTGGAGCCTGCTTTGGATTCTGTGTCTCCCTCTCTCTCTCCTCCTCCCCTGATCAGATGGTCTCTCTCTGTCTCTCAAAAATAAATAAGTGTTAAAAAATTTTTTTTTTTAAAGAAAGAAAAATACTCTGGAGCAGTGGCCCTCAATCAAGGTTTTTTTTTTGTTTTTTTTTGTTTTTTTTTTTTCCCCCTCCATCCCCAGCAGACATTTGGCAATGCCTGGAGACATTTTTGCCATGACTGGGTAGAGGCACCGCTGGCATCAGGTGGTTCAAGGGCAGGGATGCTGTTAAACATCCCACAGTGCACCGGGAAGCCCCCACACAAAGCAGCATCCAGCCCAAAATGCCAGTTGTGCTAAGGTCAGGACACCCTGGTCTAGACGAGCTGTTAACTTTGGGACTGGAAAGACTTAGATTCAAAATCTGGATCTATATTGGCCATCTTTCTGAGTAGGTGAATTAACCTCTCTTTTCCCTACTTGCCTCATCTATAAAATGGGCATCATAATAGTGCCTGTTGCACAGGATTGTCACTAGGGTTAGATAAAACACTGCATGTAAAACACAGGGACTCCCATATGTTGGTGTTAAATTATTTTTAAAACAATTTTTTATGTTTTTTATTTATTTTTGAGAGACAGAGAGAGAGAGAGAGAGAGAGA
>PISW01009830.1:0-56079 GCA_004023785.1 Mungos mungo
AAACGAATTTGGCAAAGTTACAGGATGCAAAATCAACACATAAAAATCAGTTTTGCCTCTGTACACCAGAAAGGAACAGTCCCAAAAGGAAATCAAGAAAACAATTCCAAGACATAAGCAGTATTCTCTGGGATATCAGCCTCAGCCACATATGTAATAAATACATCTCCTCAGGAAAGGGAACAAAAGCAAAACTAAACTCCTGGGATAAACTAAAATAAAAGCTTTTCCACAGCACAGGGCACCATCAACGAAACAAAAAAAGCAACCTGGTGAATGGGAGAAGACATCTGTAAATGATATGTCTGATAAGGGAGTAAAATCCAAAATACATAAAGAACTTTTATAACACCAAAAAAAACACACACACAACCCATATACTCCAATTAAAAAAATGGACAGAGGACCTGAACAGATAATTTTTCTTTTTTTTAAGTTTATTTATTTATTTTGAGAGAGTGTGTGTGTGCAAGAAGGCAGGCAGAGAGGGAGAGAGAGAAGGAGGGTTCACACTGTTAGTGCAGAACCCAATACAGGGTTCACACTCACAAACCATGGAATTGTGACCTGAGCCAAAGTCGGATGCTTACCATCCAGTAATTCCACTATTACGTATTTAGCAAAAAACCAAAAACATAATTTGAAAACACACATGCAAACCTACGTTTACTGCAGCATTACTTACAACAGCCAAGATATGGAAACAAACCAGTGTCCATTGATGGATGGATAAAGAAGATGTGGTACGTATACACACACACACTGAGGAATATTACTCAACCATAGAAAAGAACGAGATCTTCCTATATGCAACAACATGGATGGTCCTAGAGGGTATTATGTGAAGTGAAATAAGCCAGACAGAGACAGACAAATACTATATGACTTCATTTATATGTGGAATCTAAAAAAAAAAAAAAATGAAACAAATGAACAAATAAAGAGACTCCTAGATACAGAGAACAAACTGGTGACTGCCACAGGGGCAGGCGTCAGGGGGATAGGTGAAATAGATGATGGGGATGAAGAGGTACAAACTCCCAAAAAGTACGTCCTGGAGATGAAAAGTGCAGCATCGGGAATACAGTCAGCAACGCTGTGACAACGCAGCATGCTGACCGACGGCTCAGTGCACTTACTGTGGTGAGCACAGCACAACGTACAGAATTGTTGAATCACTACGTTGTGCACCGGAAACTAATATAACATGTATATCAACTATACTTAATAATGAATTTTTTAAATGTTCATTTGTTTTCGAGAGAGAGGGCTGAGGGGGCTGAGGGGGTGCAGAGAGAGAGGGGGACAGAGGAGCACTGACAGCAGCGAGCCCACTGTGAAACTCACACTCACGAGCTGTGAGATCCTGACCTGAGCCAAAGTCGAATGCTTCACCCACTGAGCCACTCAGGTGCCCCAATAATCTATTTTTAAGAAGAAAACATTCCATTAACAATAGCATCAAAATGAATTAAATACTTAGAAATAAACCTAACAGGGGCACCTGGGTGTCTCAGTCATCTGACCATCCAACTCTTGATTTCAATTCAGGTCATGATCTCATGGTCCGTCCGTGAGTTCCAGCCCCACATCAGGCTCTGCCCTTGGGATTCTCTCTTTCTGCCCCACCCCTGCTCACTCATGCACTCTCTCTATCAAAATAAACAAACATAAAAAAAAGAAAGAAACCTAGCCAAAGAAGTAAAAGACTTGTACACTAAAAACTACAGTAATTTCTGGAAAAAATTAAGGAAGACACAAAGAAATGGGAAGCCATCCCATGTGTCATTAAATCAGAAGACTTAACATTGTTACGATGTCCATACTTCCCAAAGTGATCTATAGATTCAGTGCAATTCCTATCAAATTCCAAGTGACATATTTTTAGAGAAATAGAAAAATTCTCGGGGTGTCTGGGTGGCTCAGTTAATGGTCCAACTTTGGCTCAGGTCATGATCTTGCAGTCCATGAGTTTACATTCCACATGGGGCCGTGTGCTGACAGCTTGGAGCCTGGAGCCTGCTTCAGATTCTGTGTCTCCCTCTCTCTCTGCCCCTCCCCCCCTCTCAAAAATAAACAAAAACTTCTAAAAATAAAAAAACAAAACATAAAAACTTATCCCAAATTCATACAGAATTCCAAGGGAACCTGAGTAGCCAAGATAATTTTAAAAAAGAAGAGCAAACTTCAAGGACTCACACATCCTGAATTCAAAACATATTATGAAGCTACAGTAATCAAAACACGACCATGCTGGCATAAAGACAGACAAGTAGACCAATGGAATAGAGCAGAGCCCATGTGTTATCTGGTCACATCTACAGTTAAATGATCTGACAGGAATGCTGAAAGTACTTACCAGGAAAAGGTCAAAGGGTGTTGGGCAAACTGGATGTCCACGTGCAAAAGAATGAAGCCAGGCCCTTAATTTACACCGTGTACAACAATGCATTCAAACGGATTAAATTTTTAAATCTAACACCCAGGGGTACCTGGTTGGCTCAATCAGGAGAGCATATGACTCTTGATCTCAGGGTTGTGAGTTTGAGCCCCACAATGGGCATAGGGCAGAAGGAAGGAAGGAAGAAACAAACAAACAAACTTAAGACCTAAAACTATAACACTCCTAGAAAAAAACACAGGAGAAAACTTCCTGACCTAGGACTTGGCAATGATTTCTCGGATTATCATACCAGAAGCAAGAAACAAAAGCAACACAGACTGATGGGGCTACATCAAATTTTAAAAGTTTTGCGCATCCAAGGAAACTATCAACAGAGTGAAAGGCAACCTATGAAACAGGAGAGAGAATCTATTCTTTTAACAAGTGGCAAAAACACATTTCACGATACACATGATGAAGAGTTAAGCCGCCTGGGTGGCTCAGCCAATTAACTGTCTGACTCTTGATTTCAGCTCAGGTCATGATCTCACAGGTTCTTGGGTTCAAGCCCCGCATTGGGCTCTGCGCACCGACAGCATGGAGCCTGCTTGGGATTCTCCCTCTTTTCTCTCTCTGCTCCTCCCCTGCTCACGCGCTGTCTCTTTCAAAATAAATAAATAAGCTTTAAAAAAAAAAAAAAAGAACCAAGCTGTGCTTCTGTGGCACACATACCCTGCTCCGTGAGACGATTTATGACAAATCGGATTAACCTGGCACATCCAAACCCAGGGCAAGAAAACTCTTCCCAGCTCTGGGTAGCAATGCAGACTGCCCATGCTGCTCTGTTTGTGTTACATTTCTTAAAATCTGCACGGTGCTGGGCCGCCTGGGTGGCTCAGTCAGTTAAGTGTCTGACTTCCGCTCAGCTCCTGATCTCGGGTTCGTGAGTTCGAGCCTCCTGTCAGGCTCTGTGCTGACAGCTCAGAGTCAGGAGCCTGCTTCAGATTCTGTCTCCTTCTCTCTCTCTCTCTCTCTCTCTCTGTCCCTCCCTGCTTGCACTCTGTCTCTCTGAAAAATAATAAACATTTTTTTTAAATTCGCACAGCGCTTACTATGTGCCACACACATTACAAATGTTGATTCATTTAACTTAATCCTCACAGTGATCCTACAAGGTAGGTTTTCTCACTAGCCTAATTCTACAAGTGAAGAAACTAAGGCAGAGAAAAGAGACTAAGTAGTATATCCACGTAAGGACCTGAGCCTTCCATCTCTGCTCACCGATAAAAGCAAGGCTCCTTTGCTGTCCTGTCCTGCAGGCAGTGACTGTGGACGGCAGTGCTGGCCCCACCAAAGACCGGGTGGGGATGAAACCCATCCGCTTGGCAAATCAGATGGCGATTCCAACCCTCTGAAAGCCAGGGTTTTCCTAATTTTGCTCTTAGCTTTCTCTTACTGCAATTCAGAGAGGCTGCAATGAAAAGGTTGTCGGGATCAGGTTTATGAGGTCTTGCCACCCCTGTGACTATTCAACAAGAAAGGAACATCTGGTCCTTTCTGACAGCCCATCTGCAGTGCCCCCCGGGAAGGACATCCTGTGTGCACCTGGTCAGTGGGAAACCTCACTGCTGGGGCTCCGTGCAGAGCACATATCTGATCTAGAAGAGCACAATGAGTGACAAATGGGACCCTGTTGTTTTGGTTTTTTTAAAGAGAGCAAGGTGCATCTGGTGGCTCAGTTGATAAGACTTCGGCTCAGGTCATGATCTCGTGGTCTGTGAGTTCGAGCCCCACGCCAGGCTCTGTGCGGACAGCCTGGAGCCTGCTTCAGATTCGGTGTCTCCCTCTCTCTCTCCCCACCCCCGCTTGTACTCTGTGTCTCTCTGTCTCTCAGAAATGAATAAACGTTAAAAAACTTTTTTAATAAAAATTAAAATAAACTAAAAAGAACATTTTCAGTCTTACAGTCTTCATCTGTAGGGCCAACAAGGGTACACAGAGGTGCTCCGGGGACTGACCTGTCACCACATAAAAACTCCCAAGACCCATTTGCCTCATCTTCCTTATTCAACAAATGCTTTACAAGCAATTTTAAAATAAGTGTCACTACAGTTCTAGATAACAGAATTACATAAGAGAGTTGTAGGTTTAAAAATCCGTATAAACGATAATTCACTCTAATTTCCCTGTATTGGAGTGACAAGGAACAAGCAATATGTTTCCCACTTCATCACATTTACAGGTGACAAAACTGGTTGACGTTCAGATAAGATAAAATGACTAAACAGGGAAGGGATCAAAACACAAATCTCCCACGCCTTTGGTTTATGGTCTTTGCATAAGCTGCAAACACGCCAGCTTTACGTGTTTCATCGACACCTGCTCCCAGACACAAACAAATTCCATCAACGTCAGTAGGTAACAGTCTGGGAATCGTGTTCACACGACCTCAGGCATCTCCCACGCTGGTCCGGAATAAGCCTCACAGAACGATGCCCCGAGGGCACCCTCAGAAGCCAGTACTAAGACAGACTGGGCTCGGGCCCGCGGGGCTCAGTGGGTAGAGCATCCGATTCGGCTCAAGTCATGATCTCACTGCTCCTGAGTTGGAGCCCCGCATCAGGCTCGGTGCGGACAGCTCAGACCGTGGGTCCTGTTGGGGTTCTGTGTCTCCCTCTCTGTTTCTGCCCCTCCCCCCCTCGTGAGTTCTGTCTCTCTCAAAAATGAATACAACATTAAAAAAACTTTTTAAAAAGACTGGGCTCATTAGCTATATTAATTATCAGATATATGCTGCATTCAGCCAGGAACTATATACTACATGCCTCACAGCCTTTTTTTTTAAATAGACCAAATGAATTTTTGTTAACTTTTTAATGTAATTTCATATTTACAGAAAAGTTACAAGAATAATACAAAGGCTGATTACTAAAAAACTATCTGGGGCGCCTGGGGGGACTTGGTTGAACATCTGACTTCAGCTCAGGTCAGAATCTCACAGTTCGTGGGTTCGAGCCCCGCCTTGGGCTCGGTGCTGACAGCTCAGAAGCCTGGAGCCCTTTTTGGATTCTATGTCTCCCCCTCTCTCTCTCTCTCTGCCCCTCCCTTGCTCATACTCTGTCTTTCTCTCTCTCAAAAATAAATAAAGACTAAAAAGATTTTTATTACTAAAGAACTATCAACATTTTACCACAATTGCTTTATCATTTTCTTTACATATATACATATATATATACATATATATATATATATATATATGTACATATGTATACGTGTTTCTTGAGGCACATGAGAATAAGTTAGCAACATAACGTCCATCTGGCCCTAAAAACTTCAGTGCACAAAGACTGAAACCAATTGATTTACATGGATACAGGACTATTATCTACAGACCTTATACAAATTTTCCAAGTGTCATAATTATCTTTATAGTAAGATAAAATATCAGATCACAAGTTATATTAAGTTGGTTTAAAATCTACCTTTTGTATATAATGGAAAGGAATTTAAAGTTTCAAACTGAAAAAAAAATGCACACACACAAAGCAAAAATGAAGAAGGAAATAAACAAAACAAAAAACACTAAAAATACCGATCAGCACTACAGTGCTGGAAGGAAAAGGAAGCAAGCCCTTACACAACCAGAAATTCAGACAATTCCATGACAAGAATAACTATAATCTGGCCTCGTCCGAGCGAGGTCACACTTTGCTTTGGTTCAAAAACACTACTTTACCCAGGCTTAAACTTGATTTCACAGACACAAGTGTGGTCCTCTTTCTTTAATGCAAAGATCTTTCTAAAGTATCTTTAGGCCAACCCCATAAAAATGGCCTATCTTCGGGGTGCCTGGGTGGCTCAGTCAGTTCGGTGTCCGACTTCAGCTCAGGGCATGATCACGCGGTTTGTGGGTTCGAGCCCCATGTCAGGCTCTGTGCTGACAGCTCAGAGCCTGGAGCCTGCTTCCGATTCTGTGTCTCCCTCTCTCTCTCTGCTCCTCCCCTGCTCATGCTCTGTCTCTCTCTCTCAAAAATAAATGAACACTAAAAAATAAAAAATTTTTTAAATGGCCTATATTCTTATTCAGTGTGAGAAAACACTAGGGAGTGTGGGCTATGATTTAATCTTATGCTCCTGAGTTTCAGCTGACTCTGAAGGAATCATGAAAACTGACGTTTGGCCAAAAAATGTTAGTTACAGGAAACTCCAAATTAACTAAGTGACTCCAAGAGCATTAAAACACACTTTGGGCCAGAGTAAGAACTGCAGACTTCTCATAAAAAAGAAAGAGGCTCCCACCAGCCAGGCCCATAAAAATCCTGCGAGGCCCAAGAGCAACGTAAACTTGAAGTGCTACGTGAGAAACGTACGGCAGCGTCTCTCATCGGCGCTGACGAGCACAGCGTTTTAGGGGCCCCTCCACCTCGTGAGTCAGCTGGAATATGCACGCAGGAAAGTTCTGTGCTCTGCGGTTAGCCAACGGGGTCGGGAGGCCCATCTTTAAGGTATTAGTAATAGGGTGGAACTCAGATCCACAGGAATCTGGAAAGCAAAGTGTGTTCAAAACATCTGACCCGTTTCAGCCAAAGTCCACGCTCTGAGCTTACTGAGCTGGGAGGCCTCATCTGCCAGTTCTCACACCACGTCTACGGGCCAAGGAGCCCCCTCAGCCTAAAAAGCCCCGATGAGGAACAGACAGTACCAGCAAGGAAGGTCATTACTAAGGAGGATTCTGAAGGCTCTAAACACAGCCCTGAAACAGTGATCCTTTCTGACCAAGGAAAAGACCCCCAGACATCAACTAGTCACAGAAAGAGTTTCCGCCCGTGAGACAGATGCAAAACCACTAATTAAAACCCGGGACCCCTTCTTTGGGAAGGCCACGGCAGGAGAGAGAAAGACAGAGGGAGGGATGAAACAGAATAATGATTATCTTGCAGTGAAATGAGCTGGTGCAGGTCTACCCTGAGGCAAAGCCCTCCGTGATCTCATCTGTGAAATGAGGGGGTAGAAGCTCTCCAAGTTCTTCCCAGAGTGGTAGGGAGAAAACACACTCTGGCGTCGGACACACTGAGCCTCTACGACTTACGTTCCGTGCCTTGGTTTCTCCACCTGGAAAATAGAGATTCTATCTGCTTCAGTTAGGGTGAGATCTGGCTATGAACAGTGGCTTTAAAAAAATGCTTATCCTCCCTACCATGGAAAATTCCAGAAGTTGGCAGCCCAAGATTTGGCTCAGATCAACAAAATCTTCAGAGGCTAATAAGTCTCTTCTGTCTTGAGGACCTTCATTTCAGCCACCTCAAGCCTTAATATGGCTGCTGAATTCCAACCACCACGTCTGTATTCCAGTTGCGGCCATATGCCTACATTCCAAGAGCAAAGGAAAAAGAAGGAAAAGTACAAAGAAGGTTCTAGGGAACTACTTTGTGATAACTCTGCTTATGTCTAGAATAGAATCACGCGGCCATCCCTAGCTGCGAGGGGGAGATGAGGGGGGCACATACAGCATTCTCTAGGACAGCTACGTATCTAGCTACAAACTGGGGTTCCGTGACTATAGAAGCAGCAGAGAAGGAACAGATCTGCGATACCCCCACGCTCATTTAAAGGATGCAACTGGGTAACATACACAAAGTCTCATGATTCCTGGACCCACAAATGTATTCCTTCCCTATCTGGTAACACGGAGAGCTTGTGATGGGTCTCGGCAGCGTAAGGGGTCTCTCACACGGGAGCCCTTCACCGCCCGCCTCTGGCCACACCGGCGCCCTCACTCCCAGGTGCTTCCCTCATGGGAGCACCCACCAGCCTGTGTCAAAACAGCAGCCACATCTAGTGAGTGCCAGTCACCATCCTAAGCCCCTCACACAGCTTCGCGGTCAATCCCAGCAACCCTATGACGCAGACTCTGTATCACCCGCATTTTACAGATAAAGAGACAGGCACAGAGAGGTTAACCAGCTTGTCCAAAGTCACGCCAGGAGTAAACGCCTGAGTCAGGGTTCAAGCCCAGGGTGCGGACCACCACAGACCTGTACTCAGCCGCCACTCGAGGCTGCCTCCACTTCCTGAGTCAGGGGTCTAGATGTCATTTCAGAGCTGGGATGACCACACTACATCCCACAGGCTAGATCATCCAGCCCTCCACCTGTTTTTGTCAATAAAGTTTTACTGGAACACAGGTGCACCCGTCTGTTTGCCGTGAGTAAACCCCCACGGCTCAGGCCTGTCTGGGCTGTCAGCTCCTCAAGGCAGGGCCGTGTGTGTTGCTCCTGAGTCCTCAGCATTCCGCATGGCATTCAGAACACACACAAAAGGGGCCCGACAAGTATGTGGGGTGTGGACATTCCAGCGGCCAGAGGAGTGTGTCTCAGCTGATGCTGTCAGGTTCACTCAGAACTTGGAAAGTTTCCCAGTTCTGTCCAGATCTACAAAACCACCCAAAGGCCCAGGAAAACGGTCGCCGTGGCTTTTGTTGTGTGGTGAGTGGCCCGCCATGCCTCTGACGGGGTGACCACTGCAGACCAGTGGAGGGTCATTTGTACCCGTCACCAAACCCACTCAGCTCCCCTGAACCCAGGTCTACCCCACGTGGGAGAACGTGGATGCTACTGCTTCCGAAGCGGGGCCCCTCTCACACTGCCACCTCCGCTCCATGGCCACTGACCCCACCTCGCAGACAAACACTTAACACATCCTGGACAAGAGTTCTTAAAAACTGATGTTGGCTGCCTTTCAACTTGTTACATTTTCATCAAAATATTTATAGGAAAAGGGGCGTCCGGGTGGCTCAGTCGGTTAACTGTTTCGGCTCAGGTCATGATCTCATGGTCCGTGAGTTTGAGCCTTGTGTCAGGCTCTGCACTGGCAGCGTGGAGGCTGCTTGGGATTCTGTCTCTGCTCCTCTCCTCCTCTTGTGCTTGCCCTCTCTCTCAAAATAAATAAACAAATTTTAATAAAAACATATTTATAGGAAGGGACCAACCCACATAAAAATATAAATAGCCCTCGGGGCACCTGGGTAGCTCAGCTGGTTAAGTGTCCAACTTCAGCTCAGGTCACGATCTCATGGGTTCGAGCCCCACGTCAGGCTCTGTGCTGACAGCTCAGAGCCTGGAGCCTGCTTTGGATTCTGTGTCTCCCTCTCTCTGCCCCTATCCCACTCATGCTGTCTCTCAAAAATAAACAAACATTGAAAAAAAATTTAAAAAACAATATAATAGCCATCTAAAAACTACCGCAGAAAGTGAGAAAGTTATTCAAGGCTCAAATGCCTTCCCCGACCTTCAAAGAACAGACTTGCAACAAAACTGTATAATGTTTCCTAATTTTATCGTAATTATCGGTGTCACTGCACGAGACACAAATACGGCACTTTCTTTCTGGGCTGTGACCATATTCGATCCAGTCTGGGTTATCAAAAATCACATTCTGGACGGGTTTCTTTTTGACTCTGTCTTAGCCTGGCCCCAAATCGCATCAGGCAGGAGCCAGGGATAGCTGCAAAAAAGCCTCCCACATTTCCAGCACAATCATTTCAAGCTTCCTTTCAGGACACAAAAGCCGTATCTCTTCTCTTTCCCAGAGCTTCAAACAACGGTCCACTTAGCAGACTCTTGAGGAACCACGGGCTAAAAGCAGCAAATGGAGACAGTCAGCCACTTTGCAAATCAAATAGTATGTCACCTAGGTCCTCATGCAGGAGGAAGGGCTAAGAAAGACCTGCCTATCTGCTAAGGCTGGGTCAAAAATGAGCACTAACTTGGACCCTCAGATCCACAAAGTTACCCACTGGTCTGACTCCCAGGGCACCTGGGTGGCTCAGTAGGTTAAGCATCAACTTAGCTCTTGTCATGATCTCATGGTTCATGGGCTCGAGCCCCACATCAGGCTCTGTGCCGACAGCTGGGGGCCTGGAGCCTGCTTCAGATCCTGTGTCTCCTCTCTCTGCCCCTCCCCTGCTCAGGCTCTGTCTCTCAGTCTCTCAAAAATAAATGAACATTAATTTTTTTTTAATCTAAGACTCCTAAGTAGATAAACTTCTGCTGAGGACCCCACAGCGTCCCGCCCGCCATGCTGGGCCTGCTGCCTGGAGCAGCCTCACAATTCTCCAAGGTCTGTATCATTTCCAGATGAGGAAAACAGGGCCCAAATAGTTAAATGGCTTGCCAAGGTCATGTAGCAAAAAAGAGGCCAAGCTGGAATGACAAGAAGTCTGCCCACGGCGCCAGCCTGTGCACCTGCAGACTGCCCCTCTCCGAAGCTGCCGGCTGGCACGGGGCAGTCCCCTCACGTATACACTGCTCGCGGAGGCGGGGGGGGGGTGTGGCTCAGCCCCTCTGGAAAACACTTTGGGAGCTTCTACATGCACCTGTCGTGGGACCCTGCAATTCTAATCCTCAGGCATTTACCCAAGAGAAATAAAAGCATGTGTCCACACAAAAACTTATACACAGGGGCGCCTGGGTGACTCAGTTGGTTAAGCGTCCGACTTGGGCTCAGGCCATGATCTCAAGGTTCATGAGTTCGAGTCCAGAGCCCACTTCAGATTTGGATTCTCTGTTCCCGTTTCTCTGCCACTCCCCCCACTTGCTCACTTGCTCTTTCTCTCTTTCTCTCTCTCTCTCAAAAATAAAATAAACATTTTTAAAAACCTTTTAAAAGATAAAAATCATTAAAAAAATTAAAAGACAGCAGCTCTATTGATAACAGCCCAAACTGGAATCAACCCAAATGTCCACCTACAAGCGAACGGATAAACTGTGGCATATCCACCGAAGTAATATCACAACAACAACAACAGCAACAACAACAACAGTACCATCCTTGGATAAACACAGCAACACGCATGAAACACAGAACACTAGGCTGGCCTTTGAAATAAACCAGACTCCAAAAAGGATCTCCTCTATGGGTCCCACTATACGAAAGCCCAAGATCAGACAAAACCAATTCATCGCAATAAAAATCAGAAACAGAATACAGGGGATGGGGACTGACCGTCAAGGACAAGGAAATCGGGAGGGGGGGTGAGGAATGGTGGGAATCAGAGAATGTTCTGTACTTTTTGAAGGAGTGGATAAAGGGTGTAAACAATTTTCAAAATTCATCACACAGAACGCCTGAGACCCGTGCCCTTTATTGTATTTAAGTATACCTTTAAAAAAAAAAAAAGTCCTCATGCTAATGAGTCATTCCGGTGACAAAACAGAAAACATGAATTATTACACGTATACTTCCAAACTGATTGCTCAAGATATTTTTTAAAAACCCCAAAGAAAGTCAGATTTGCCTGTGAAAGCAAATTAGGTTTACTCACGGGCCTCAGAAAGAATTTCTCTCCCAATAAGGCCTGCCAAGGGGTCTGCCCAGTGGACGGAGATAAATGAGCCTACCAACCCTTCTAACCGGCGCACCTTCGGTCAGGACAGCAACCCTTTTGGGACGGAGACTGCTGTCTCCATGGCAACCAGTGAAGGTGGGAAAGGCGGCTGGGGAAGGGAGGCAGCGGGATGAAGAACCGCTTTGAACCATGACTGTATGGAGGTGGCGTGGGCCGCACCCCTACCCCCAACGAGGTCGGAGTCCTAACTCCTGGAACCTGGGAATGTTCCCTTATAGGGCAGACAGCAGGTAGGACTCAATCAAGGATTTTTAAATGGGGAGACTGTCCTGGGGACCTGGTGGGCCCGGGAGGCCTTCTAAGAGGGAGACCTGAGCCACACAGAGGAGAAGGCAACATGAAGACAGGCAAGAACTGGAGTGAGGCGGTTCTTGGGACTATGCTAAGGCCAAGGAACGCCAGCAGCCACCGGACGCTGGAGGAGGCAAGAAATTAATTTTCCCTTGAGGTGTCTGGTGAAAGCAGGGGCCTGCCAAGATCGTGATTTGGGCCTGATTTCCAACTCTGGCCTCCAGAACCATGAGGAAATAAAGGTCTGCTGTTGGGAGCAGCCAACTTTATTGTCATTTGTTTTACAAAACCAATACAGACTGGGAGCCTGAAATCCACTATCGTTTCTGCTAGGTGTCTACACTCCTCCAATATCACTTCAAACTTTGAAAAGTATTAAAATTAATAAACGTTTTTCTTTTCTTTTTTAAATTTTTTTAATATTTATTTACTTTTGAGAGAGACAGACAGACAGACAGAACATGAGCAGGGAAGGGGCAGAGACAGCGGGAGACACAGAATCTGAAGCAGGCTCCAGGCTCTGAGTTACCAGCACAGAGCCTGATGCGGGGCTCAAACCACAAGATCATGACCTGAGCTGAAGTCGGATGCTCAACTGACTGAGCCACCCCGGCACCCCAAAGTTTTTCATTTCTTGAAAGAAAACATAAGAGAACATCTTCATTACCATGGGGTAAGCAAAGATTTCCCAAACAGGATTCAAAAAGAACTCATCACAAAAGGGAAAAAATTTTTACATGGGACTATGCTAAAATGTAAAATTTGTGCTTACCAAGCAATAAAAAACCGTGAGGGAAGAGATCTGCTTTCTCTATGTTTGCAGCCCCCACGTACGTGTGCACATAGACTGATCAGCGAAATCCTTCCAGAATCTATAGAGAACTTTCACAAGTCAATATGAAAGAGCAGACATCCCACTATATAAACGATCAAGGTCTTAAACAACACCTAACAATACATGAAATCCAAATGGCCAACAGGCACACAAAAAGAGCTAACCTTCATTAGTCATCAAGGAAAGGCGAATTAAAACCACAATGCCACCACATACCCTTTGGATTGGCTAAAATGAAAACAACAGACAACATCAAGAGTAAATGAGGGTGTGGGCGCCTCTCTCCTGGGCTCCTGGTGGGAATACGAATGGATACAACCACTCTGAAAGAACTCTCTGGCAGCCTCTTAATGAGCTGAACAGTTGCAAATACTGTTAACCCAAAATTTCACTCCGAGGTATATACACCCACAGAAATGTATACAGATGTTGCAAAGAACAAAGGGCCGGGCTACTTGTAAGGGCCCCAAACAGGGAAAAACTCAAACACCTGTGATAAGCGTCCACGCACATAGTACATTCATACGACGGGATAGCACGGAGCGGTGCACAGAGGCTACAATTAGACCCAACTCCACGGAGGGGCTCACAGACGTTATGTTCAGAGCCAGAAGCCTGGCACAAAAGATCATGCGGTCTGGTATGAAATTCAAACAGAGGCCTGACTCATGTAAGGTGCTGGACATCAACCGCGGATGACCGTAAGGGATGAGGGGAGGGGACTGGCCACTGTTTCCTGGTCTGGGTACGTTCCATTTATGAAAGTCCATTGAACTATTATACTTACGAGTTTTCTGAATGTATGTCAGACTTCAAATGTACCCTCAAAAACTAGATAATTCTGGGGGGCACCTGGGTGGCTCAGTTAGTTAAGTGTCTGACTCTTGGTTTCAGCTCAGGTCATGATCTCACAGTTTGTGCGTTCGAGCCCCACGCCAGACTCCGCACTGTGCAGAGCCTGCTTGGGATTCTCTCTCTCTCCTTCTCTCTCTGCCCCTCCACTGCTTGTACTTTCTCGCTCTCTGTCAAAATAAATAAACGTTAAAAAAAAAAACATATTCTGAAATTATGTGAAAAGTTTTTTTCCCCTTCAATATAACGTTTTCAAAATGCAAAATGGAAGCAAGTCATCTCAGAGGAAAAAAGATAAAATCCCCCACAGTCTCACCAACCAAGGAAAACCATCGTAACCATTTGGCATAAATCTCAAGTAAAAAATACATATATTTTTTAAAAAGAGAGCGGAGAGCATAGCCCACAAGGAGTGGTTAACTCAGGCAGGTGCTCGATAAATATTTTGGACCGTAAGTGAGTAAATCATATTATATCCTGTTTTGTAACCTAGGCAACCACCTCTTTATTATTACTGTCCACGAAGTAATCCAGTGTCCCTAAAGGATTTGAGTGTGCGGGCTCACAATCTGGCAAACCAGACAGCAAAGATGTGAATACTTCCTAAGTACATGTGGGCAAGAGCATAAAACCCAGAGCCGTGCTTTTCAACCCTGGCTATCACGAACTGCCTCTAAAATTTGTGGAGCACTCAAAAGGCATTCATTTTAATTCAGTATGGTTTGGAAAGTTAACATATGCCCCCTCCTTGACTTCTGTAAATGAGCCAAGTAGCCCCCACGCCCTGGGAAATCAGGCCAGAGCCTGAACACCGCATTCCCAAAGCAAGGCATCGGTGCAGACCAAGTCACAAGCAGGCCATGGATATTTGGCCACTGAAGGCCCCCGTTAGCTGGGCAGTCGTGGGCCCTGGGTCAAGGTGGACATTTCACAAGAGAAGTCAGACTTCCTGCCCCTGAAGACAAAGACTGATGTTTGCAGACAGCAGGGTGAATGACAGACATATTAACTCAAGGACAAGGCTATAAACAGAGAACCAAGAAATACAATAACAGTGGCTAACACCAGCCAGAATGCAAGTAAACCCTGGCTTAACTTCTTTTTCATTCACTCTCTTATTTATTCTATTGTTAGCTACTGAACCCGTATTAGATCCCAAACCCTGTTCTAGACTCTGGGGACACAGCAATGACCAAGGCAGATGAAACTGTTCTCTGTTCTCAGGGAGCTTGTATCTGGTGCAAGGAGACAAGAGTAAAACATGGAGCGTGTCAGAAGCTGGTGGTTATGGGAAAACTAAAGTGGGGAAGGGAGACAGGGATTCGAGGCTGGAGGAAGGGACTAAGTCACTTGCTGGAGAGACGCAAATGTTTGCTGGGTTCCAAGTTTCAAAATGATCCTTTCAGAACATATCCTTTCCAGCATAATTATGTTAATGGAGTCCCAGGGTAACCACAGGAGTCAGAAAATAAACCAAGAACGTTATGGACCAGCAAGGGTCCATTTAAGATGGGCAAATTGAAGATCCAATAATAGCTACCACTTCTCCACATCCATGCACTGTTCTCAGTCGCTCATAGACCCTTATCCTCAATTAATCTTCACACTGAAAAAATGAGAAGGGTAACATCTTTTCTCCATTTCACAGATGAGAAAACAGAAGCCCGGAGCAATCAAGGAACCGGCCCAAGGTGACCCGTGTGCTGAACGTTGAAGTCAGGGTTTAGCCCATTGGGCACACGCCCCTAACCTTCCAGATAAATGCCCACTGCTGGCCTGAGGTCTTCTCGGGCTGATCCTTACCTTCCTTATCATATTCAAGATTTACCTTTAATATTTCACTGAGTTCTTACAACCCCACCAATAACACACACACACACACACACACACACACACACACACACACACTGGAGGCTGGTTTCATATTTGCAATGTCTTCTCTTGATAACAAAAAGTGAATGACAATGAAGGGACCCTTGGAGACTGAAATGCCACTTCCTAGATCCAAATTATCTTCCTGGGGCGTCTGAGTGGCTCAGTTGGTTAAGGATCTGAATTTTGGTTTCAGTTCGGGTCATGATCTCACCGTTCACAGGTTCGAGCCCCACATCAGGCTTTGCACTCATAGTGGAGATTCTCTCCCCCACCCCCCGCCTTCCACCACCTGCATTCTCTCTCTCTCTCTCTCTCTCTCTAAGATAAGTAAACATTAAAAACAAAGAAAAAGAAATTATGTTCTCAAACACTTGATTTTATGAGCAAACCCAAAATAGTTCCATTTGGGTTTGAGACTAAGATTAGCCTTTGGGCCAAGGAGAGTTTGCACAGCTAATTTCTCACTGGGTGTAGACATCTCAGACTGAACACAAGTTCCCCAGAGAGAACTCCTGGCGGTCGTCCATGCTCCCCACGAACATGAGGGTCCTCTGTGACCCTCCCTAGAAAACACACCTCCACCTCTGTATCTCAGCCTCTCAGAGCTACAAACACAAGTGTTCTCCTTGGCCCCTCTCTTTCTCTTACCTCCTCCCCCATCCGTCCTCAGCTTCTATCCTTCCCACTCCGAATCTGTGCCTCCTCCCCACTTCCCTTGTCCCCCCAGTGCAAGCCCCCAGCGTCTCCTGCCCGGACCACCACGAGGAGCCCCCAACTGGCCTCTGCTTCCCGATCTGAGCCTGTGAACATCTGATCTCCAAGGAGTATACCCACAGTGAACTGTTTAAAGCACAAATCAGACCGTGGCACCTCTTCTGCCTAAAGTCCTTCCAGAGGGGCGCCTGGGTGGCTCAGTCAGGTTAAAGCGGCTGACTTTGGCGCAGGTCATGATCTATCAGTTTGTGAGTTCGAGCCCCGCGTCGGGCTCTGTGCTGACAGCTCAGAGCCTGGAGCCTGCTTCATATTCTGTCTCCCTCTCTCTCTGCCCCTCCCCTGCTCATGTTGTGTCTCTCTCTCTCTCTCTCTCTCTCTCTCTCTCAAAAATAAGTAAACATGAAAAAAGTTAAAAGGAAAAAAAACGTAGTGCAAAAGAATATGCCATGAGTTCCAAAAGTGAAGGTAACTTGAATCAGGTCGCCCCCTGTCTGTACCAAGGCACCCCCCTGGACCAGGGAGGTGTGGATTTCTTCTACTTTTTGAAGTCTGCGTGCGTCTCTTCCACTACTTCCTGTGCAGATACCTGTGCGTTTTGCACACTGAAATAGCTTCAGCTCTTAGCAAAGTGCCTGGCACGTAATAGGTCCTCAATAAAATAGTCTCTGAATAAAAACATTCCCAAACACATGAATATATTGTCAAAGTTTCTCTCTTTCTCCTCTTTCCCTTCTCACTGTTCCAGACCTCCCCCTGAGAAGGGAGAAATGTACAACCACGGAGCCACCATAAATCCTCTCCAGACCACTAATGGACCCTTGGCCACAGTTGAGAGAACACGGATGCGGGGAAACACAGCCCTAAACACTGAGACATTAACCACCAGAAAGAGATAATGCTTTTGGAGTCAGTGGTAAACTGAGAAAATAGTCTACTGTGCTAAGAATAAACACTGGAGGCACAGATCACACGAAACAAACTCCACAAAGATGCAGCCTCACCAGTGTCCGCGGTACATTTCACCGATGTAGCCAGCAATCATATTAATATTATCATTATTAGTATATTATTATTAATTTTGCCTCTTCTCAATCTGGCATAACCTAAATACCCCAGTGGATTTAAATCATACAAAAGCATGAGTTACTCCAATTCCTACTAAATCCACTGGAAAGAACAAATCCTTTAATATGCATTGCAGGTAAAATACCATCCCCAAGTGAAATAACTGTAATCCGGGGTAAAATGTCTGTTGGCCTCATAAGCTACTTGGGGGGAGAAAAAGAGCATTAAAAGTGACTGCCCAACGCGCAAACCAGATGCTGTCACCAGCAAGGCACAATTACCAAGAACTGAAACCAGATTTAATCATCTCATCTCTCTCTCTGTCTCTCTCTCTCTGTCTCTCTCTCTCTCTCTCTCTCTCTCTCTCTCTCATCCTACACACACTACCTATTCTTTTCCAGCTTTCAAAACCTGAAGGGGAAAAGAGGCAAGAGCAGACACAAGGGCTATTTTGAGAAATAAAAAAGGATTCAAAAGTTAAAAGTGCAACTTCCACTGACAAGAGTAGCAGATCTCCCAGGAAACCCAGGTGACTCAGAAAGTTCTCTATCAGTACAGAAACAAGTCAGTTTCCATATTTAGGAAGTCCTCTGCCACCTACTTGAGTTCCATGTAAATAACTGCCCGATCAAAGTTTCAGCTGGAAGCCCCCTGAACATTTCCAACCCATCTGCAGGGACAGAGGACCAGGTCATCGAGTCTAACCGGCAGAGAGAAAGAAGCAAGGGTTCCCAGGGTGTGACTCAAACTTCTGGAGCATCCTGAGAAATCCCAAGACCTAAGATCCAAGGGCTACTAGGGGCAGGACAAAAGATCTCATCAACAACCTATCTCCTTCTGGCTTCTTTTTGAAAATCAAAGTAAAAGAAAAAGGTAAACAGCAGTACCACAGCTGCTCCTCTCAAGTTCCCTCTCTATCCTCTGCATTGTGCCCCACATATTACCATCAACACGGGTGCGCGGGGGCCCTTCCCTGACACCCCATCCTTCCACGTGGCCATACGAGGTTTCCCAACCGTGCGGGCAGAGTGAGCAGGGAACTTCCAGAGGCACCTACCTAAGTGGGGGAGGAGGGATAATAACAATACTTTACAAAGCAAACTGTCCACTTCCAAAGGGGAAAGGGTGTTCAAAGGAGAAAGCAAGCAAACAAACAAACAATGAAACAAACAAGCAACTAAACTTCTGTTGCAGACCTTGGAGGTCTCAAGCCACCCGCTGGGCAGGAGGTAGCATGCGCTCCGGAAGGCGCGGAGAATAAGTGGTAGGTGTTTGGTGGTGGTGGTGGTGGTGGTGGTGTTTTAAAACCCTAAAGTTTTAAATTAACTATGTTACGGAGAGAATTGTTGGGATGGGACCGCGGGATTAACGCGTTTTCCTGCAGGCATAAAGCACGCCCCCTCGGCCTCCCTTCCTCAGCCACTCTTCAGGAGTGCGGGAAACCGCTAGCAGGCAGGGCCCTGGGGCCAGCGCGCCCCTCCCGCCACGCCAGGCCCTGCAGGTGCCAGTTCCGGAGAAGACCGGGTCTCTCGCCTCCCTCTCCGCCACTGCGGTGCGGTCCTGGGGTGGGGTCACGGCGTGCCCCATCCCGGGCACCCCACCTGGAAAGGAGCTGGGACGCAGGAAGGGCACTCCCTGATCGGCCGGTGGCACAGTGGCGCGCGCGCGCGCGCACACACACACACACACACACACACACACACAGGCGCGGAGGGAGGGGCGCGCGGTGGCGCGGCCGGCGGGCGCCTTACCTGTTCTGCCAGCCCTGGAGGAGGTTGGTGTATTTGCTGAGCACGCCCTCGAGCGCCGGCTCCCTCCGGCGGCCGCCTCCTCCGGACGGACTAGCGGCCACCGAGCCCGGGCTGCTGCGGCTGCCCCCGCCGCCGAGCCCGGCCACCGCCGACCGGCCGGCGACCCCCCGGCCGGCCAGGGAGCAGGAGGGCGAGGAGCCGGCCGACGTGGCGCGGCTGCTGCTGCGGCTGCTGCTGTTGCTGCCCCCGCCGCCGTCGGCGCCTTGGGCCACCCTCTCCATGGTCCGCGCGCGCCCGGGACGCGGGTGCCCGCCGCGGTGGCCGCCCCGGCGCTGGGGCTCCTGGCGCGGCGGCGGCGGCGGCTACGGCTCCGGGCGCCCGGGCCGCGCGCGGCTGCTCCAAATCCCGGGGAAATGCCTGACTCATACAGGAGGAAGAGGAGGCGGCGAAGGAGCGCTGGGAAGGAAGCCAACGGGGCTGGATGCAGCTGCGGCCGCCCCTCCTCCCGCCGCGGCCCTGGCCCCGGCCCCTCCCTCCGGACTAGTTTCCGCGGCAAGTTCGGAGCGGGTGGCCGGTTCGGCGAGCCCTCCTGGGGTTCCTCTTCCTCTTCTTTCGGGGCTCGGGCCCGGGGGTCCGGGGCGCTGCCGGGCGCCGAGCCGCAGGGTGGGTACGCCCTGTCACCCTCGCGTTCCGTCTGCCGCCCCCTCTCGGAACCGAAGGGGCGAAAGGGAATCTCCGCGCGTTACTCCCCACCCCCAACCCACCTCGGGACCCGGAGGGAGGGGCGGCCCCACCCACCCGCTCCACCCGGATATCGGCCCGCCCGGCCTAACGCGGGCACCGGCGCGGAGTCCCTCTCTCTGCCTTCCCCGCCGGGCCTGGCCAGACGCACGCACGCGGTCACCTGGAAATGAGCCCTACGGGCAGAGCGAAGGACTAGGGCAGGAGTGTCCTCCGGGTTCTCCTGCATGCCTGGCAGGGGACAGGTGATCCTCACAGGTAAGCCCGCCCGGGAGTTAGGGTAAATGCTTCCTGGACACCGGGGAGGGGAATGGAGAGGGGCAAGAGAACTCCAAGGTTCCTGCAAGTGCCTCCTTACATTGAGCGCCCAGGGAGCCTCACTTGCCTCACCCAAATCCCCACAGCGAGGGGCCCATAAATCTGGCAAGTCAGAGCTAGCGGTGTTACCCTACAGCGCCAAGGACCGGGGAACCAGAGGGAAATCAACAGATATTTACAATCTGAGCGAAGTATGTATTCTCTGTAACTTCTTCCCTGCACCCCCACGCTAAGACACACTGAGCTGCAACTAAGTCTCTAAATCTAAAATCGTTGCTCGTTTGCAAAAGTAGATTAGATGCACTTTCTCTACCCCACTAATAATTTTTGTGAGTATAAATATCCAACACAATCTGGAAGTTTCTAAAATTACCTAGAAAAACAGCTTTGAGGAGCTCAGGCACACACACACACACACACAGAAGAAAACAAAAACAAAGGGCTATAGATTGATAGGCAATCCTTGTCCAGAGGATCTACAAACCCATAAAGCAGATAAATAATTCAACAGTTAAGTGGAATAGAGTGAGCTCTCCTGCGGGCAGTTCCCCAAGCCTGACCCTTTTCTAGCTTCAGATTCTTCCAGAAAGCTTTCAAAGGTGGTTTACCTCTAAAAATTTTCATGGAGAAGCTTCTGAGGCTGATGAGAAGGGGTTGTGCCTTCTCATGTAAATGACAATTCCAGGTGTCTATACAGACAGGAAGGAAGGAAGGTAAAAGGAAGGAACAGAAAGAAAGACGGAAAAAGGAACAGAAGGAAAGAAAACAGAAAAAAAAAGGAGCACCTAGGTGGCTAAGTTGGTTAAGCCTTGGACTCTTGATTCCTGCTCAGGTCATGATCTCACAGTTGGTGGCTCCGATCCCCATGTCAAGCTCTGTGCTGACATCGTGGAGTCTGCTTGGGATTCTCTCTCTCCCTCTCTCTGCCCCTCCCTCACTCATGCTCTTTCTCAAACTAAATAAATAAACTTATAAAAATAAGATCCCCAGAGAGATTGCATGGTAGAAAAGACTGGCTCTGAGCCAGACAGAGCTGAGTTGGAATCTATGACCTTGTCTTTTAGCCTTAGTTTTGTCACCTGCAAAATGGAACCAAATGGTAATGCTGGCTATCATGGGATTGTTTATTTGTTCAAAATATTTATCACATCTTCCTATGAGAGCACCCTCCCTCCACATTGACCTCAGGCTTGGCCATAAAACCACTTCGGCCAGGAGGCACCTGGGTGGCTCAGTCGGTTAAGTGTGCAACTTCGGCTCAGGTCATGATCTCACTGTTCATGGGTTCGAGGCCCGCATCAGGCTCTGTGCTGACAGCTAGCTCAGAGCCTGGAGCTCGTCTTCAGATTCTGTGTCTCCCTTTCTCTCTGACCCTCCCCTGCTTGCGCAGGCTCTCTCTCTCTCTTTCTCTCTCTCTCTCAAAAATAAAAAAATAAAAAAGAACCCATCATGTGGTTCAATCATCTTTCTCTTTTCCTTCTACCAGGCCAGTAGCATGTCCCAGATAAAGGATCCCCTTCAGTTTGGGTCCTGGAAGTGAGAAGACACATGGAATTCAACCCAGCCAAAGCCAGTTAGCATTGGCCATGTCACATGCACAAAATGCTTGTTATAAACCACTGAGGTTTCAGGAAGCAGTTTTACCGCAGCATAACCTTGCCTAAGCCACTGATATACTTTTCAGTCTGTGAGTGTCCCTGAAGCCCCTCACTGCTGTTGAGGACTGAGAAGGTGGGCACGTCCTGACCTTAAATGTCAGTCTTCACGTGCCAGAATGACGCCCCTGTCTGTGGGAGACTCCGACCCAACTTCCTGCTGACAGGGAAGTGCTGCCATCACTGCCCCCTGCCGGCTGACCTGTGACCGGATGAACTGGGGAGGACAGCTGAAGCAGGGTGGTCTGAGCTGCAGGAAATGGTCCAGGCCAGCGCGGGAGTCTGGTCCGGGCTGTAACCAAGCGTCATGGCCGGGTGTTTTATCAGCAACAGAAAGTTCTCACAGTTCTGGAGGCTGGAAGTCCAAGGGCAAGGTGAAGGCATGGTCGGTTCCCAGCGAGAACTCTGCAGGGCCCCAGATTTATTGTATCGTCACACGGAGGAGGGGGCCGTGTGGGGGGCTCTGTTAGAAGAGCACAATCCCATTCATGAGGGCTCCACCTCTCCGCTTAGACACCTCTCAATGGCCCCACCTCCTAATCCATGGCTTTGGGCATAAGAATTTCAACATATGAATCTGGGGAGAAACAAAACATTCAAACCATAGCAAGCAGGATGGGCCAAGAGCAAGGCAGCTGTGTGGGATCAGAAATGCCCAAGGGGGGTGGGGGGGCACCTGGGTGGCTCAGTCCTTTAAGCGTCCAACTTCGGCTCAGGTCAGGATCTCATGGCTCATGAGTTTGAGCCCCATGGAGGGCTCTGTGTTGATTGCTCAGAGCCTGGAGGCGGCTTTGGATTCTGTGTCTCCCTCTCTGCCCCTCCCCCACTCAAGTTCTGTCTATCTCTGAAAAATAAATTTTAAAAGCATTAAAAAGAAAAAAAAAAAAAAAAGAAAGACATGGCCAAGGAGGGAAGTCAGTAGCAAGGAGGGAAGCAGACATTCTGAAAGAAGAGACAGTGCCACTGAAGAGACAGGCCCTTCTCCCTCCCGGCAGCCCTCTTCCCTGCGCTCACCCCTGGAGCGCTGAAGTCAGAGTCCCTTCTTCTAGAAGACTTTCCTTCACCCTTGTGCAGCGAGTAGGGAAAAGATACTTGCAGAATTCTCTTTGGAGAGGAAAGTCTTCATGTTCGAACAAAACAATTGGAAACAAAAGACAATAAATTGGCAAAAGTACTCAGAATGTATGTTAAAAAAATACTTGCAAACCATCTATATCCAATATAAGGGCTTATTACTTTACCTAAATGACATAAATCATTAAGAAAAATAAAAACACAGATAGAATGACTGGAAATCTAACAGCTGTTTGGGAAGCCATAAATGACTGAAGTAAGAAGACTAACATAGCACACACGTCTTAAAATAATGGGCAGGGGTGCCCGCGGGCTCAGTCAGTCAAGCACCTGACTTCAGCTCAGGTCATGATCTCCCGATTTGTGAGTTCGAGCCCCCTATCTGGCTCACTGTGGTCAGCACAGGGCCCACTTCAGATCCTTTGTCCCCCTCTCTCTGCCCCTCCCCTACTTGCACTCTCCCTCTCAAAAATAAATAAACATTTAAATTAAAGAAATGAAAAGTAGGAGTGCCTGGGTGGCTCAGTTGGTTAAGCTTCTGATTTCAGCTCAGGTCACGATCTCACAGGCTGTGAGTTCGAGCCCCACATCTGGCTCTGTGCGGACAGTGAAGAGCCTGCTTGGGATTCTCTCTCCCTCTGTCTCTGTCCCTCCCCCGCTTGTGCCTTCTCCCTCAAAATAAGTAAACTTTAAAAATTAATTAATTTAAAAAAAACCAGGCCGCGTCAGCAGCCCGCAGTAAGGAGCTGGCTGCCCTGTCTTCTCCCCACATGCAGGACCACGGGGTCTGGCGTTTCCACCACCACCTTTGGAAGCTCCCTCCTCTGCCTGTGCTCCTACATACAGCCTTAATGTTGACAGACGGTGTTCACAGACTAGCAAGAAAGTAGGTAGACACTCACCTAGGTGGCCAGATGACATGAAGGAAGCCAGTAGACACAAACCTGTCACAACCAGACCCCCTCTGACATCAGCTTAGTCACATTTGCATTAGAAACAGCTGGTCTAACATAGTCTCCATCCCAGGTAATAAAAATAATAGCTAATATTTATTGAGTACTTACTATGTGCCAGGAAGGCATTGATCCAAGTGTTGTTTTTTATCAATTTTTTTGAGAGGGAGAGAGAGCACAAGCACACAGGGAAGGGGACAGAGAGAAAGGGAGACAGCGGATCTGAAGCAGGCTCTGTGCTGATAGCCAAGAGCCCAATGTGAGGCTTGAACCCACAAACCATGAGATCCTGACCTGGGCTGAAGCTGGACACTTAACTGACAGATCCACCCAGGCACTCCCCCCAACTCAAGTATTTTTGACAAAGTAACTCGTTTAATCTAAACAGCAACCTCATGAGGTACAGGGGATCCTTGCTTCTATTTTACAGGGTGCAGAAAAACCGGACCCAAGGAATGTTAAGCAGCATCCCCAGGTCCTGATGGAGCTGGGATTTGAACTCGGGCAGTTTGCCTGCTGAGCCACAGTGCTCACTGCCTGACACCACTTGCTTCACGGTAGATCCAGTTTCATTTCCTCCACTTAACAGAACCACGGAAGTACAGCGTGGCACCTGTTCTTTATTTGTGTTCTTGAGGGCGTGAGTCCCCAGCACCGCCCTGGGGGAAGCTGCCCCTGGCCCTCCGCCACAGCACCTGCACGCGGCAAGACTCAGCAAAGGTGTCTTGTTTGGTGAAGGAAGCCCAGCTTTACTGAAGAAGAAACAAACTTCCGACTCCAAGTCCAGTGTTCTTGTCAGTCTAGGCTGCTGGCTGAACCGGTGCTGCGATGCGTACGTGCAGCTTTACCCCCACGTGGGGTGAACACGCTGCGCGTGGGGCGCGGACAGCCCGTCGTCCTGTGAACAGCAGCTCCACGCGGGACGTCCCCAACGGTGACATCCAGGGAAGTCAATCAGGGCCTTGTCACACAGCTGTTATATTATACCCATCTTCGTGTGTCTTCACAAAGAACATGTACAATACCAACATGTTTGTGTGTTAAATTGTATATAGCACATATGATTCATATTTATATGTAGTGTATTCACCTTTTACATATATACATTATGTTAACATTTTTCCAAAATGGAAGTTACATCATTACTTTGATTATTAATTTTATTAAAATAGACATTCAGGGGGCACCCGGGTGGCTCAGTTGGTTAAGGATCCAACTGCAGCTCAGGACATGTTCACTCAGTTCATGAGTTTGAGCCCCGCATCAGGCTCTCTGCTGTCAGCATGGAGCCCGCTTTAGATCCTCCGTCTCCCTCTCTCTCTGCCTGTCAATCGCTTTCTTTTTCTGAAAAACAAGTAAAAATTTAAAATAAATAAATACATAAAATACACACTC
This sequence comes from Mungos mungo, assembly GCA_004023785.1. NCBI lineage: Eukaryota > Metazoa > Chordata > Mammalia > Carnivora > Herpestidae > Mungos > Mungos mungo. The sequence continues at coordinate 25,309 of PISW01009830.1, forward strand.
AGGGTGCCTGGGTGGTTGACTCTTGATTTCAGCTCAGGACATGATCTCATGGTCATGGGTTCGAGCCCCACATCAGGCTGTCTGCTAATCATGGAGCCTGCTTGAGATTTCTCTCCCTCTGTGCCTCTCCCCTACTCATATACTCTCTTTCTCTCTCTCAAAAAATAAAATAAATAAAATGGACACTCAGTTTTGAAGATTCACATATGCAAAGGTACAGTGTAGAAAGTGAAAAAATCATTTATAACACCTTCCCAGAGGAAACCTCCATTCATAATTGATATATATATATATATATATATATATCCTTCCAGACACTTTTCTATGCAAAGCATAATTGTGTATTATCTTATTCAAAAACAAGCTCAGACTATAAATGTGTAATGATTTCTAACCTGTTTTGTTGACTGAAATGTATAGTATGGACACTACCATCATCTATAAGAGTATTACCCAGATTATGTGCCCCCCCAATTCAATCATTCCAATACTTATGAACACTAGGATGTTTCAAATTTTTGCTATTATAATTTTTTTAATGCTTGTTTATTTTTTGAGAGAGAGAGAGAGACAGAGTGAGAGTGGGGGAGGGGCAGAGAGAGAGGGAGACAGAATCTGAAGCAGGCTCCAGGCTCTGAGCTGTCAGCACAGAGCCTGACAAGGGGCTCAAACCCACAAACCATGAGATCTTGACCTGAGCCAAAGTCGGACGCTTAGCTGACTGAGCCACCCAGGTGCCCCTAAACTTTTGCTATTATAAAAAAATGCCACTAAAGTAATTTTTTCCATTAAATGATTTCTTTAGACTAAGAGACTGGAGTTGTAATGACTGGGCCAGACCGCACCGTACGTTATAAGTACAACTCCTCTATGACAAAATGACTCCCAGGACGTCTGCATCGGTTTTACCTGTGCTGACCCGGGTGGGTGTCCTCACAGGTCTGAGTGCTGGCTGGCCCGGCCAGGGTGGCCGTGGCTGGGACGGCGGGGCTCTGTCTTCGCAGGGTCTCTGGCGCTCCAGCCGCCGAGGCCGGGCTTGTTCTCAGGGCAGGGAAGCTCTGGAGACGGGGCGTGTGCAAAGAAAGCCTCTTGAAGCCCCGTCTGAGAACTGCCATCAGGCTTATTTCTGCCACATTTTAATAAAGAGTGCTGACTCCTGCACCACAGGGAGGGGTTCAGAGGGGTGGGGCCCCGGGGTCAAAGCAAGCTTTCACAAGTGGGGGAGCCCTTAATTTCCTTGGAGCAGGAACCCATTTAAGCTGTTAAACAGAAAATGGATATAAGGTTAATGAAAAATAAGCAAACAAACAGTGCTGGATCAACTAGACGTTTTTGTGCCGAAAACTAAAAAACCTCTACCTTACACTTTGTATACAAATTACCCCAGCAAAGGGGCACCCAGGTTGCTCAGTCAGTTAAGCATCTTGCTCTTAATCTCAGCTCAGGTCTTGGCTCGGGGTTGTGAGTTGAAGCCCCATGTTGGGCTCCACGCTGGGCTTGGCTACTTAAAAAAAAAAAAGGTTAGGCATCAGTGGATTAAGCATCCGACTTCAAGTTAGGTCATGATCTCGTGGTTTGTGAGTTCGAGCCCTGCACTGGGCTCTCTGCTGTCGGCACAGAGCCTGCTTCGGATCCTCTGTCCCCTTCCCCACCCCCACCAGCCCTCTGCCTCACATACACAGTGTGCTCTCTCTCTCAAAAACAAATAGACATTTTTTTAAACGGTTTTTTTAACTACCTCAAAATGGATCAAAAACTGAACCGTGAGGAACACCTGGCTGGCTTAGTCAATGGAATGTACAATTCTTTATCTCTGGGTGTGTGTTTGAGACCCACCTTGGGCATAGAAATTACTTAAAATAAAATTTTTTTAAAAACCTAAATGCAAGATGTAAAAGTATTAGACCTTTAGAAACAAACATAGAAATTTCTATGAACTTGGGTTAGGAAAATGGAGCAAAAAATGGTAGCTTTTGTGAGAAAGGAAAGCTGACGGGGAGGGCAGACGCAGGGGTTCTGAGAGGGGGTCAGGAGCCACAGAGAATTACTCCCAGGCCTGGAGACCCAGTCAGGGAACATGCAACTGGGCTGCAGTTTGCCCGACTGGGTTCTACCATTGCCGGGCCCATCATTCCTCATGCCTTCTCTTCACTCCCTGTTTGAACAGTGCACTCACCCTCCACCCGTCTTACCACCACATGTGGGGAGCAAGGGAGCAGGTGACCTGCTTCTTCTATTTCACAAGAACTGTGCTCACAGAGCTAGACCTGGGGAGCCTCTGGCCTGGGCCACCCTCTCATGACGAGATTCTGGACCTCGAGCTGGTGCAGGGACGGGACCAGACAGAGGAGGGCTGGACAAGTATGTTCGGCATGTGGGAGGAACATAAATAATTTGTGGCCAGAGGGCAAGCTATAGTGATTTCAAAGGTATGTCTATACCTTCTAGGATGGCCTCCCCTCAGGAGCTGGAGCTAAATTCCTCTCCCCTTGGGTTTGGAATGGACTTGGTGGCCCACTTCTAATGAACAGAATATGGCAGAAGTGACACAATGTCACCTCCAAGGTCAAGTTAGGAAAAGACAATGGTGTCTGTCTTAGGTGAGTCCCCCTTCCCCTTTCTCTCTTCATTCATTCTAAGGGAAGCCAGCTGCCATGTTGTAGGGACCCTCAGGCAGCCTGTGGAGAGGCCCAAACAGGAGGCCTCGAGATATGCCTGTCACTATGCGAGTCACCTTGGAAGGAGATTTCCTGAGGCCACCTAACAGCCACGCAAGTAACCCGGTCAAGCCGCGGAATGGCTGCAGCCCTGACAGCCGGCCCCACTGGAGCTCCGTGACACACAGACCCTGCACCTTAGGCTAAGCTGCTTCCAGATCCCTTGGGGCGCCTGGGTGGCTCAGTCGGTTAAGCCTCCGGCTTCAGCTCAGGTCAGATCTCATGTTTGTGGGTTCGAGCCCCGCGTCAGGCTCTGTGCTGACAGCTAGCTCAGAGCCTGGAGCCTGCTTCTGGTTCTGTGTCTCCTTCTCTCTCTGCCCCTCCCCCTCTCATGCTCTGTCTCTCTCTGTATCAAAAATAAATAAAACATGAAAAAAATTAAAAAAAAAAAAACCCTGCATTTGAATGTTTAAGGCAGCTTTATTCATAATCACCTAAACCTGGAAAAACCCACATATCCCTCAACTGAGGAATCAATGAAAAACAAAATAAAGCGGCGACACGTTCACACAATGAACAACTACGCTGCTGCAAAAGACCGTAAACTGCTGATCCGTGAACAGCACAGGTGAATTTCAAGTGCACTCTGCTGGGTGAGAAAGCCAGCCTCAAACACGCACTGTATGATTCCATTTATAAGACATTCTGGAAAAGGCAAAGAAACTATAGGAACAGAGAATATATCAGTGGTTGCCAAGAATTAAGGGTTTACTACAAAAAGCTAGCTGCAGAGGAATTGTGGAGTAGCTGCTCTGAATCTTGATGGTCTGGTGGTTAAAAGCCACCGTGCACTTGGCATAACTCATAGAAAATGTTTAATGTTTGACCAGATGCTCAGCGTCACTCAGCATCAGGGAAACACAAATCAAAACCACACTGAGATACCACCTCATGATGGTCAGAGTGGCTAAAATGAACAAATCAGGAGACTGTAGATGCTGGCGAGGGTGTGGAGAGACGGGCACCCTCCTACACTGTTGGTGGGAATGTAAACTGGTGCAGCCGCTCTGGAAAACAGTGTGGAGGTTCCTCAAAAAACTATCCATAGAACTCCCCTATGACCCAGCAATAGCCCTGCTAGGGATTTACCCAAGAGATAGAGAAGTGCTGATGCATAGGGGCACATGTACCCCAATGTTCATAGCAGCACTTTCTACAATAGCCAAAACATGGAAAGAGCCTAAATGTCCATCACCTGATGAGTGGATCAAGAAGATGTGGTATATATACACGATGGAGTACTACATGGCAATGAGGAAGAATGATATCTGGCCATTTGTAGGAAAGTGGATGGACCTCGAGGGTGTCATGCTGAGCGAAATAAGTCAGGCAGAGAAGGACAGATACCATATGTTTGCACTTCTTAGTGGAACAGTAGAAACTTAACAGAGGACCGCTGGGGAGGAGAGGGGGAAAAATAGTTGGGGAGAGGGAGGGAGGCAAACCAATACTGAGAACAAACTGAGGGCTAAAGGGGTTGGGGAAGAGGGGGAGGGGGTGCTTGGCATGGAGGAGGGCACTTGTTGGGATGAGCACTGGGTATTATATGGAAATTAACTTGACAATAAACTATAAAAGAAAAAAAGAACAAGAAATAAAAATACATTTAAAAAGAAAAAAGAAAATGTTTAATGTTTATTTATTTAGTTTTGAGAGATTGAGAGAGTGCGCAAGCAGGGGAGGAGCAGAGAGAATTTCAAGCAGGCTCTACACTGTCAGCACAGAGCCTGATGTGGGACTCAAACGCATGAATTGTGAAATTATGACCTAAGCCAAAATCAAGAGTCAAACACTCAACCGACTGAAACACCCAGGCATCCCTAAACAAAAAATTTCAAAAGAAGTAGAAACAGGTATATGAGATCAAATGCCCTGTGTTCCTTCATGCTAGGGAGCGGTTCCCTTTATCGTGGAACAAAAGGATAAATGATGGATGGATGGATGGATGGATGGATGGAAGGACGGACGGACATCTGCCTACCTGCATACTTATGATCAGCTGCTCAAATTTCCAGGTTCTTCAGGTGATCTTACTCAGACCTTTCAGGTAAGAGTGCAGGTGTCTTTTCTACACAGCCCCCTCAGCTTATGGTACAGGGACATCTGAGGTTAAATCAGACACCGAGCGTGAAAGCTCTTTACAAGTGAAAGTGTACTCCAAATGCCAGCTCTGCCACTGCTACAGGAAGAAACAATTGACATGTTCATTTGTTCTGCAACAATGTTGAGGCTCCTGAAAGGCCAGGAACCAAATACCACAGGTGGAAACAAATCCACAGAGAACTCTCATCCAAAGACGAGGTGGCATGCCGGTAGCACCAAGGACACACATGCAATACAGGACGACCACTCATGAGCACCCATAGCGCACATCCTTCCCAACTCACCCCCGGACAAAATGCTCCGTGGAGGATTGCAATCTCAGCATTCTCCTGACAAGGAAAATGAAACCCAGAGAGAAATGAGATTTCCCTGGGGTCACACTGTGCGTTGGCGGGACAATTGGGGCCACCCGCCTCGTGGTAGGATGCTCTTGACTGTATTCCATTTCAACTGCTGTGTTAAGTGGTGGGCACACAGGTCTTCCGATTCCCCAGCAGCTCAGCCCCAGTAACCAACATGACAGATTCCTGAACCAGGCAAAATATTCCAGAGACATAAAAAAGGAAAGAATAATTTAATGTTCCTATAAAGGAAAACATCTGTCCAAAGAAAACCATTTAAATGTCACTCAGAATTGTAACTTTCTTTTTGCTACCGTCTGCTGGGGACGGTGCCCTTGATTTCTCTCTGCTCTCTCATGCGAGACAACAATGATATGATTGTACGTTATTTTATTTGGAGTGTTTTTCAGCCTCTAAATATGAGCCAGCCTATGCTATGATCAGAAAATTTTCTTTAAAGAATAAATTTTCAGAGCACCTGGTGGTTCAGTTGGTTAAGCATCCGACTCCTGGTTTGGGCTCAGGTCGTGATCTCGCTGTTTCGTGAGTCCAAACCCCACGTGAAGCTCTGTGCTGACAGTGAGGAGCCTGCTTGGGATTCTCTCTCTCCCTCTCCCCTCTCTCTGCCCCTCCCCCACTGGCTCACGAGCACGCACGCTCTCGCTCGCTCTTCCTCTCTCTCTGTCTCTCAAAATAAATAAATAAACTTAAAAATTTTTTAAATATAATATAAATTTCCAAGGAAAGAAGGGAGCCAGTGGCCCTGAAGACTTTTCTCCATAGGTCTGAGACTTGGTTTTTGCCAGAGTTTGAAAGAAGACAAGATCACGCTACAGAAAATCTATAATGCACCTTTGTACTCCAGTCTGAGGAAAGAGAGGGGATTCCAGAAAGAAGCTGCTGCCACATGTTAACGTTTCTTTCTGGATTCGAAATCGTTTCTTTCTGGATTCGAAATCGACATTCAAGTCGGTTTCTACAGGTTGGGAACTGCTGAAGAAAGAACACAAAAATACCTAAAGCAAAAGACCAGAGAGAGCGCACAGAATTAAAACAGAACAAATAAATTTAAAAAAATAATAATTTGACAAGTATCTCTGGACAGATAGGAAGCTCAGTTTTGTGAGAACTGCATTGCAACCAGTAAAGGGCGTGTGAATCTTGGAGAATTGAAGCAAAGTAAAAGGACTTTGACCCTTCCCTTTACAAGGCTTCCCGCTTACCGTGGGGTGGGAGACAAAAGAAAGGAAACTGCTTGTGGAGATTCATCTTGATGCAAAGGTGGGCGCCTTTATTTATCCCTACTGCATCCTTCTTACCGCTGAGTGGTTCACTTCCTGATGAGACGCATCTAGGATCATTACATGCTTGAATTTACTAGCGTGTATTATACGGTAAATTATTTCTGGCTATAAAAATCATGCCCGATTTATGTGCATGGCAGAGCCCTCAAAGTAGGACTATTACAATGTCAATAGACAATGCTTAAGTTCTATTAGTCTCTTTACAAGCATTTATGAACATCACTCATTTTTAAGGAGACGGAGAAGAGTTCGTGAATTGGCGGATGTCAGACAGAAGACGTTTTAATTTTGCTCTCCAGATTGAATAGCCTGCTTACAACAAATTTCATCAAGCAAGCATTTTGGGGGTGCAAGAGGTGTGGCCAACGGGCCTGTGGGGCCCAATGGGCGTGGCTTCTTGGTTGTCATGGAAGCAAGCCTCTCTTGGAGCCTCTGTGTATTTATCTGAAAAATGTGGATAACGGTACCCACGGATGTGGGGAACAAAGACAAAAAGTAGACGTAGATAAAATTAAATTTCCTTAGAACTTGCAGCTCTTGGACAAATACCTTGAGGCAGGCAGAATATAACATTCCCTCAGGAAGGCCCGACTGTTTTATGTTGAGGCTTTGCTGGAGGGAAAAACAACCTTAGTTTGACAATAGCTAGGCCTCCAGAATCCTGCGAGTCTTCTTAACCATATGAAAACCCTTCTGGAAAGTTCCTTCATCTTGACATCCCCCAACTCTTCATTTTATAATCAACTGCTCTGCACAACACCAGCGCAGCTCTTTCTGCCCAAGGTCCTGTCCCCATGCTTTAATAAAACCACCGCTTCTGCACCAAAGAGTCACAAGAATTCTTTCTCGGCCATGGGCTCCAATCGCCCTCACCCCCTGTGGTGCTATCATGAGGCTCATGGAAATTTATATATACTTTAAAAAATCCTTCAGGTCATCATAGCCTAGGTTGACTTGCATTTGGAGGCAGACAATGGCTCAGATTTAGAGGTTAAGAAATACTTCAAGTAAAATAAGCCGCAATCCTGTGGTTGTTGCCTCACCTGAGAGAGCAGAGAGAAATCAAGGGCTCCCTCCCCAGCAGATTGTAGCAAAAAGAAAGTTACAATTATCAAGTAATGAAAAGGACGGAAGGAGGAATGTCCTCACCATCAAGTTATACTCCCTGCGGGTGCTTCACCCTGTCAGACGGAAACTATTCGCAAAACGTCCCAGGGCATCGAGTTGGTTCCTTTCTTGCTGGCAAGAGAGAAGAGTCAACAGTCAGAATTTGAGCAGAAATCCGCAAGCATTGGATTTCTTCACTCTTAGGATGAGAACTCACAACTACATTAATGTGGAGTTGCAATGATTGAGCTATTTCATTCTGTCCCCTGCAAAACCCGTAAGCAAACTCCAGTCCCTTATTTGTCCCTTTCATTGGATATATTTCAAGAATTTTGACTGGAGAATGCCAAATACAGTCCTATAATAATTTGAATTTCCTGTTCTTTTCAATTGGCTTCCAATCCTCTCAGTCTATATGGAGAACGCCACTCTTTCCTCAGCTGACTCTAGTCTCTTATTCTTGATTGTTCCTTTTTTTTATATTTTCTTTTTTTGTGTGTTTTATTTATTTTTTGACAGACAGAGAGAGACAGCGTGAGTAGAGGAGGGTCAGAGAGAGAGGGAGACACAGAATCTGAAGCAGGCTCCAGGCTCTGAGCTAGCTGTCAGCACAGAGCCTGACGCAGGACTCGAACCCACCAACTCTGAGATCATGACCTGAGCTGAAGCCAGACACGTATCCGACTGAGTCAACCAGGGGCCCCATATTCCTGATTGTTCCTTATTGAACCATGTCTATTGGTTTTTCTATCCTTCCTGAGCTTTCTCCTCTCTCGTTATGGTAGACCGATACCATTAATGGAGAGTTTCTGTGAAAAGTAAGGGGGATTATTCATTTTCAGAAATACCAAAAAAAAGCTGTTCTCTCTAATTACCAACAGGTTTACAGCCTATTGGGAATATGTACAAACCTCCCCCAACCACCACAGTGGAATCCCAAACCCTAAGATACTGCACTCTCTGGTTGTCCTTCCCCTCTCTTTCTCGGGCTTATTTTCACGGGCTTTGCAATGAGCATGCGCCAAAGAACAAAGGGAGGAGGGACAGAAGCCTCTGCATCACCTCAGAGAATGTACATGTGTTCCAATCAGACTCCTTTTGCCTTACATGGGCATAGGCAATGTCCAGGTAAGCCTGTAAGCGCTGTGGTACTCAGCCAAGGAGGAACCCAGGGGAGGGACTTGCATGCTAGTAGAAAATATTGTCTGCTGTGACTGCCTGGAATGTGCCTGTGTATCAGACACCCATCCTTTCAAGAACGTCGATCAGAGCTTTGCTTCACTGTGCTCTGAGACTCTGAGTCCTTCCTTTGATTGGGTCAGCGGACTTATTTCTAACAGTTTCCAACTATCTCAGCTGTTTTCCCAACTGTTTTGGGTAAATACATTAATTCTCCAAATGGGTGTACCCACTGGCTTTGTGTAGTCATTCACACTTTAGTATAAATGGATCTTTACCATCTATTTTGCTAATTTGCATTCATAAGAAAATATAAGAACGCACAAGATGCATAAAAGAGGAAAAGTGCAAGTCATAATTTTCAAGTTGCAGTCAGATTTGGATGATAATCTCTTTAAAAAATTTTTATATGTGTATTCATTTTTGAGAGAGAGAGAGACAGCATGATCAGGGGAGTGGCAGAGAGAGAGAGAGACACAGGGTCTGAGGCAGGCTCCAAGCTCCAAGCTGTCAGCACAGAGCCCGACATGGGGCTCAAACTCACAAACCGTGAGATCATGACTTGAGCCAGAGTTGGACACTTAACTGACTGAGCCACTCAGGCGTCCCGTGGATGATAATCTCTGAAAGAGGGCCCAATCTTTAGTTTTCACTGGGTCCCTGTCTGTTCTTACCATTGCTCTAGGACTTACAGGCTTGATCAGCCATCTCCCGCTTGCTCACTGGGCTGCACTGTTTTCACGCCCGGGGTGGGCCACCCTGAGGCTGGAGAGCAGCCACCTGGGCTGTGACACCTGTCTTGCCAGCCCTTCGCTTAGGTTCTCCAGTGTCAATGCTGATGACATGGCCCAGGCTTCTTTTCTTTACGTTTCTTTTCTTTTTAAAGTAGGCCTCATACCCAGCATGGAGCCAACATGGGGCTTGAACCCACGACTCTGAGATCAAGACCTGAGCTGAGATCAAGAGTCAGACACCACCAATTGAGCCACCCAGACCCCCTCTTTCTTTTCAGTAAATGTGGTGATCTGTTCCTGCTCTAGATTTTTTCAAAAAGAGATAGCAAAAAATCATTTTAAAAAATCACTTGCCATTTACATGTCTGGCTTTGGGGTTCAGAAAACTGTGCCCGACCCCACAAACAGGATCACTACCCTGACAGCTTTGCTGCCTCCGGGGCATGCCTGCCACCTGGGGAAATGAGTGCTAGAGCATTCTGTTTGATAATGGAACTCTCTAAACGGGTTCAGAGTGATTTCTCTGCTGTCACAGATCCAGCCCTGGGGACAGAGCATTAAAAAGGTCATTCGATTCCTTTGCCACAGGCCAGCGCTAAAAAGTTCATGAAAGGCCCCTTCTACGACTATTTCCCTTTCATTCAAATATCTAGTGCTTTGGCCTCAGCTGCTGCTCAAGATCTGAGTCTCATGGTGTAATGACTATCTTTGTAGGAAAACTGTCTCCCTAATAGACATTTCAGCCTTCATTTCCCCTTCCTTTAAAAAAAAAAAATTAGAACATTTATTTATTTTTGAGAGACAGAGGGAGACAGAGCATGAGCAGAGAGAGAGGGAGACACAGAATCCGAAGCAGGCTCCAGGCTCCGAGCTGTCAGCACAGAGCCCAACCCAGGGCTCGAACTCACAACCTGGGAGATCATGACCTGAGCCAAAGTCAGATGCTTAACCAACTGAGCCACCCAGGTGCCCCTCCCCTTCCTTTTTTAAAAAGTAATTTCTTCCTAAGGGGCATGTGGATGGCTCAGTCGGCTGAGCATCTGACTTTGGCTCAGGTCATGATCTCCTGGTTTGTGAGCTCGAGCGCTGCATCGGGCTCTCTGCTCTGAGCACAGAGCCCACTTTAGATCTTCTGTCTCCTTCTCTCTCTGCCCCTCCCCTGGTCACACTCTTTCTCTCAAAGATAAATATACATTAAAAAAAAGACTTCATTTTTAAGTAATCTCTACACCTAACATGGGGCTCAAACTCACAACCCCGACATCAAGAGTTGCATGCCGTACTGACTGAGCTGGCCAGTGTTCTCTTGCCTGGTCACACCCGTCCGCCTTATTGGAGGCTTTCATCCTGGACCCAGCGAGTCTTCACCCGCCTGGATCTTGTACCAGGGTCAGCCCCACTCTCTTTCCGTGTACATTCCCAGCGGGGTGGCTATTCTGACAAAGTAATCAGTCGCGTCCAAGTCATATTATAATACACGCTTATAAAACCCACAGTCTATTCCATTGTCTCCAATTTGGTTCTGCTACTTCAGAGCTATATGACCTCTCTGGGCCTCAGTTTCCTTAGCTGACTCCGAGTGGCCTTCTGTGATTCTTAAGGAGGCCAGCACACTGGCCAGCGTATACAGGATGATGAGTACATCTATGTGAAACAGGGTCATGAATATATTATGTGAACCCATCACTTATCTAACTCACTCTACAGGTCTCCATACACATCTCTGTGCAAAATCACGGTGCTGGCAAGGTGTGCCAGCCGCTACCCTGATGTTCCCACTTCCCCCCCAGCCTGCCCCCTGCAGTGCAATCTGACCTGTTGTTTGTAGGTTACACTCCAGTTTCTAAACCAAACCTGAGAAGAGGTGGAAGGAACATTCTGACTTCTCAGATTAGGAGCCTCCCTCTTCTTTCTAAATCTGCCCCCTCCCCAATTCTAGCCATGTGGGTCACGTGGAAAATAACTTTATCTTACACGGCCATAACCCAATGCTCTGAGCTGGGCTGCTTTCTAAATTAGGCCACTTAGAATCATTCCTGGAAGACTTAGGGACGGCAGTTGAGAAGAGACTGTCCTTCTATTTTGGTCTAGCCTCGGGGAGGGCGCACTGGGAGCTCTGACAGCCATATCCCTGCTGTGTGGACAAGATCAAGTGCAGGAGTAGAGAATCAAGCCAACAAACAGAATTGAGAGTTGGAGAGGAGGCATCTCTGCATAAAGAGGTTCTCAGATCCCTGTAAATGGCGGCTTTTCCCGAAGCCTGGGTGTTGAACCCACGCCTTGTGACCCAAGCTCCCCCCTTGTCCAGTGTTCCAGGTACTTGAAACCAAGAGACACCCAGGATGAAGGGGGAAGCTCACCCATCCAGTCACATGTGTCCCAAGAGAATTGCTCCTTCCTCGATGCATCCCCGGCCTTGGTTCTGTACTGACCCCCAGGCCCTTGCCAATCTGCTGGCACATTCTATCTGCCACCTCAGCCTGCTGGCAAAGTAATCATCATAGCTATTTCTCAAGGGTCTCGGGCAAAGCACTCATTTTACATCTAGTCTTGCTCTTCATTATGCTAAGTTATAATTTCCGGGTAAAATCGTGACTCGAGTGCAAGCACATGTGAAATGATCACATCAAAAATTTGATTCAACCCACTACTTAAGAGGAAAGTAATAAGACGCTAACATTGCTTCCAGTACGAACTGGAATTGTAGAGATTAATATTCTCTGCCAGACAAGATCGACTGGCATTCCTACCAACAGGAATCGTTTGCGTTACTACGAACAGGAAATGTTACCATTGGTTTTCTCAGCTTAATTTCTACCCTTAGAGAGTTGTTTAAAAAAAAAAAAAAGTCTAGGCACCAGCAAGTGAAATGTGCACACGCCTGTGAAATGATAAGCTCCCCTCCTCAGACCAGCCCTGCCCTGGAAGGACAGCCAGGAATCTCTTTTGTCCATTTCCAGTTCTTGGATGATCTTTTTTGACAACCACACCCTCGTCAGAGAGAGACAATTATACTCAATGAAACATCGCTGTCCTTTTGGAGGTGAGGAAATAGAAGACCATAAAAGTAAGAGAACTGTCCTGATCACACGCTTTAGTGAAATGGCAAGCTGGGATTCAGACATCGCTGGGACTCCAAGATCTCAACCTAAACCATCCAGTTTGGCTAGAGCCGCGGGCGCAATGCCTGCCTCACACTAGTCTCGCTGGGGGGTGGGTCCCTCACTCACTCACTCACTCACCCACTTCACAGATGCTGCTTTTTGTGATGAACTGCTGTCTTAATCACCCGAGACCACCAGGTACAAACCTGTGTGATGAAGTCACGTTCCCTGATGCACTGCCCCAAGAACTGCCCACTGGAAGGATCACAGAGCGTCCACCGAATAAAGGGAAGCGGGGGCTAGAGATTGGGAGGAAGAGGGGGTTAGATGAATGTAAACAAAGCAGTATTTTGAGAACTCAGAGCAAAGCAAGGCTGTGCATAAAAACATCATGAGAAGTCCTGGACTATGAACTGGACCAAGGGACCCGTTTCCTTGGAAACAGTGAAGTTACAATAGCTGTGGAATTTTGTGTCAGGGAAACCTCTGATCTGAAGCTTTGCGCCTGGGTTGCAAATGGAGCCTGGCTCTTTATGTCAATGATTTTGACCCTTCCGGGCAAGAATGGGATGCTTCCTTTTTTTAAAAAAACAACAACAACCCTGTTTATTATAGTTGACTCATTACATTGTGTGAATTTAAGGTATACAATGTGCGTGTCGATTTGTGCACTTACATATTGCAGTATGATTACACCCCCCGTAGCTTCAGCTAACACCTCTGTCTCTTCACATAATTATCGTTTTGTTTTCGAAGTGCATGTTTCATTCTTACTAACCCAATTCCAAACAGCAAAGTTTCTGACGGTCTGTGATTTCAGAGAAGTTTCTCCATGAGTAAGACAGCAGTACTCACTCCAAGAGGGATTTTTGAGATACTTTATAGCTGCAGTATCCCTAAGAGAAACACTTGTTAACGTTGGAACTCATTTTTGTTCCTGCATCTTTTATTCCAGCCTGACGAAAGGCCAGGCAGAATTTGAAAATCCAACCTAATCTTTACTTTCTCACATCTCAGAGGAAGAGACAAACAGGTCATCACAGCCCAGAGCAAGGAGGTGCTGGCTGTATTAGAGGGTTAGTTTGGACATACTGACTCAGGTTAAGGAAGACTGCCTGTAGGAGGCAGACCCTGCTGCTGGGAAAGCAGACGTTGGCTAAAGGGAGGTGCAGAGGAAGGCTACAGCCCAGGAAGGACACAGGCAAAGACCCTGAGGGAGAGGGGAGCAAACTGGAGGAATTGCAAGTATGGGTGAAGGTGAACCAACAGAATGTCTGGAACCCTGGGGAGAAGAGCAGGATACCGGGACTCTGCTACATCCGGGCGGACAGCACCGGTCACCTTGGGGGGGTGTCCTTGTTCAGGACACAGTTCTTAGGGTGGACTTCCTGCGTGTGTACAAACGAAGGGCAAGCAGCCCCGCATGGAGGGAGTGCCAAGGGGAATCCCATTCAGGCCGCCATTTCCCAGGGCAAAGCTGATTCCAGCGGCAAAACAGAGCCACGGTGTAGACGTGCCCTTGAATATTCAGGAGAACCAGGCTGGCCTTCAACCGGAGCTGCCTTGCAGAAAAGGACAGTAAGACTCTAGAGATAAAAATTGCCACAAAGAAATGGAGTGGCCTTCAAGGAGAGAACCTGACTTGGCCAAGGCTTGTATCATTCCGGTCCTGGGAGAGAACAGAGAGCGCACTGAAACAGGCTCAGCCTTAAAGGAGTTGTTACTTACAGCGGAGCGGGGAGGAGCAGGCCCGAGGACGGTGGCCCTGGAGTCTGCAACAAACTGTCACCTCGGGAGACAGGCCCAAGAAACCATCTTAAAGTGCTCCCTTCCTTAGTTTTACTTTTAACTATTTTGTTTACGATCATTTATTATGGACATTTAAAAGCTAAAAGGAGTGACCAGGGGTGTGTCCTTCTCTAAAGAAGTTCTTATCACGTAAAGTGGCAGAAGCAAGGGGCCAGATCGGGGTGGTGGAGCAGATCTGGAAGGACTGGAATGTCAGGCAGAGACTTACCCAGAGGGCATCGCGAGAGCCTTAAGCAGGGAGCAGGGTATCCTGCTGGCCTGCTGTTGCTGGGTCATTGCAGTGATGGGCGAGTTCCTGGCCTCTCACTTATCCAACCAGGGAGGATTACACTTTCATTCCATTGTCTGCGGACTTTCCCATGGAAATAGAGAGGACAGCTATAGAATGCTGGGAGCCAAGAGGAAAAGGCAAGGCGCCAGAGGAGAGATGGAAAACAAGGGCAAAAACAAGTACTTAGGTTTTAATCTTGAGTCTTGGGAATAATTATGCAGCAGGAGAATTACAAAATCTTATTTCTAGGGGCGCCTGGATGGCTCAGGAGGTTAAGCGTCTGACTTCCGCTCAGGTCATGATCTCACAGTCCATGAGTTCGAGCCCTGCCTGGGGCTCTGTGCTGACAGCTAGGAGCCTAGAGTCTGCTTCCGATTCTGTGTCTCCCTCTCTCTCTCTCTCTCTTTGCCTCTCCTCCGCTGATGCTGTGTCTCTCTCTGTCTCTCAAAAATAATAAATCAGTGTTAAAAAGTTAAAAAAAGAAAGCAAGTCTTGTTTCTAGGTATCGCATTCTTTGGTTCTATGTTGCTAAGCTTTCGAAGAATGTGTAAGCTGGTTTCCAGAATGTTTGAGCTTTCATTCAACAAAACGATCTATTCCCTGTTCTGTGCCAGACACCAAAAGAACAATGGAGAAGAAAGCATGGGGCCGCTCTTGAGAGCCTCACACACTTGCAGAAAACAGGCACATGAAGGATTCATTGAAAGTGTGTGTGGAGCCCCAGAACAATGCAGGGCACGCACACACACACACACACACACACACACACACACAGAGGATAGCTAGAATTTTAAAAATTTGTTTGTGTTTAGAAAGCAGGTGCAGAAAATGGAGTTAATATACTCCTCGTTTCGACCTACAGCATCTACGGTCATCAATCTTCCGGGTTTTTTCTCCCATTCAGCTCCCGCCCCTGTAGACCCCACTTTCATGGACTTGAGAAGTGCTCTTGCATATGTGGGTGTCCCTGAAACAATACACAGAAGCTGTATCATGCCACAGACCCTAGTCTGCTTCTTTCCGCCAACACTCGGATTTCAAGATCTATCTATGGTGCACGTGTGTATCTAGTTCGTAGCACCTGACTGCTGGAAAGTTCCATAGCACACGTTCCGTTCCTCCTCATTGTCTTCGACTTTCACACTACCGCGGGAGGGCTGAGATGCACGCCCATAGGCCTGTCGTTCATGGGTTGTGAGCAAGCTTCTCTGGCATATTTACTTTCCCAGGAGCGGGCTGGATGGGTCGTGGGGTCGTGGGCTGTATGCAGGGTCCCTGAGTACTGGCATACTGCGTTCTAGAGACCCACACTTGGTATTGTCTGACCCTCTACCCTGGCGTTTGTCAACCTAGTAGCTGTAAAGTGGTTGTTTCGTTTTGGTTTGCCTTTCTTGGTTACCTATGAAGTTGAGCGATGTTAGCCATTTAGATATTCCCTACCTTTGTGCATTTTTCTAATGGATTTACTTTACAATCTAGAGATTATCTGTGCCACTTTTTAAAAAGTTTATTTATTTATTTAGAGCACGCGTGAGTAGGGGAGGGGCAGAGAGAGAATCTCTGTGCTCTGAGCAGAGCCTGACACAGGGCTTGATCTTACAACCATGACATCACGACCTGAGCCAAAACCAAGAGTTGGATGCCGAACCAACAGGCCACCCAGGAGTCCCTTTGTGTCACTTTTTAATGATGTAAAAGTTTCCCTGTGACCCAATTGTCAACTTTATCTGTTGTATTTATTTATTTTTTTAAAAAATTTTTAATGTTTATTTTTGAGAGACAGAATATGAGCTGGGGAGGGACACAGAGAGATGGGAAACAGAATCTAAAGCAGGCTCCAGGCTCTGAGCTGTCAGTACAGAGCCTGAAACAGGGCTTGAACCCGCGAACTCTGAGATTATGACCTAAGCCAAAGTCGGAAGCTTAACCAACTGAGCCACTTAGGTGCCCATGTATTTATTTAAAATAAATTCTTTTTTTTTTTTTTTTAGTTTTTATTTAAACTCTAGTTAGTCAACATACAATGTAATATTAGTTTCAGGTGTACAACATAGTGATTCAACACTTCCACATGGCACCTGGTGCTCATCACAAGTGCACTCCTTAATCCCCATTGCCTATTTAAAATAAACTCTTAATATAAATGTAAGATAACCCACTAACTATGTTACCTTGTGGTTGGTGTGGCCTTGCATAAGAAATCTTTCAACCCCGCCCTCATCACAAGGATGCTCTCCTACATTTTCATCTTTTAACCTGATGGTTTTATCTTTCCATAGGAACTCAGTCCATCACCTGCAGTTGGTGTGGCGCCAGCTTTTTTATCTTTCAAGTTTTCCTGTACACAAAGGTTTATTTCCTAGTTCTGTGTTCTATCCCATTGAGCTAGTCTATTCACCCACAATTACCACACTGCTTTTGTTACTATGGCTACATAGCATGTGTTGATATCTGGGAAGGTGAGTTTTCCTTCTTGGCTTTTCTTTATTTCCAGATGAATCAAGATATTCATGGACATGCATCCTTTTTTAGACATTTGATTTATTTTTTATTATTTTTTAAAGTTTATTTCTTTATTTTGAGAGAGAGAGAGAAAGCATGAGTCAAGAAGGCAGAGAAAGAGGGAAGAGAGAGGACCCCAAGCAGGCTCTGCACTGTCAGCACAGAGCCCGATTCGGGGCTTGAATTCATTAATCGTGAGATCATGACCTGAGCCGAAGTCAGATGCTTAACTGACTGAGCCACCCAGGTGTCCCTTTTCTTAGACATTTTAGGAGATGGTAGAGATCCCCAAAAATCTAGCTGGAATATTTCTTTTTTTTTCTTTTTTTTTAAATTTTTTAAATGTTTTATTTATTTTTGATACAGAGAGAGACAGAGCATGAGGGGGGAGGGGCAGAGAGAGAAGGAGACACAGAACCGGAAGCAGGCTCCCGGCTCTGAGCTAGTTGTCAGTACAGAGCCCGACGCGAGGCTCGAACCCACAAACGTGAGATCTGACCTGAGCCGAAGTCAGAGGCTTAACCAACTGAGCCACCCAGGCACCCCTAGCTGGAATATTTCTTGGAGTGCATTGGATACATGTTCATGAATGGAAAGAATTAATATTCTTTTTTGCATTATTAAAAATTTTTTGACACTTCTCCAAAGAAGACATCCAGATGACCAACGGACACATGAAACAATGCTCAACATCACTCATCATCAGGGAAATACAAATCAAAACAGGAAACCACACTGAGATACCACCTCACACCAGTCAGAGTGGCTAAAATGAACACATCAAGAGACTATAGATGCTGGCGAGGGTGTGGAGAGGCGGGGACCCTCCTACACTGTTGGTGGGAATGTAAACTGGTGCAGCTGCTCTGGAAAATAGTGTGGAGGCTCCTCAAAAAACTATCAATAGAACTCCCCTAGGACCCAGCAAGAGCATTGCTGGGATCTACCCAAGGGTACCCTATGGGTCACATGTACCCCAATGTTCACAGCAGCACTGTCAACAATAGCCAAGTCATGGAAAGAGCCTAAATGTCCATCACATGATGAATGGATGAAGAAGATGTGGTTTATCTACACAATGGAGTACTATACGGCAGTGAGAAAGAATGAAATCTGACCATTTGTAGCAACATGGATGGAACTCAAGGGTGTTATGCTATGTGAAGTAAGTCGGGCAGAGAAAGACAGATACCACATGTTTTCACTCAAATGTGGAACCGGAGAACCTTGACAAAGGACCACAGGGGAGGAGAAGGGGAAAAATAGTTGGGGAGAGGGAGGGACGCAAACCATAAGAGACTCTTAAATACTGAGAACAAACTGAGGGTGGATGAGAGGTGGGGGAGAGGGGATGGGTGATGGGCATGGAGGAGGGCACTCGTTGGGATGAGCACTGGGTGTTATATGGAAACCAACTTGACAATAAACTATAAATTAAAAAAATTTTTTTTGAGTTTCATTTATTTTTTAGAAAGGGAGAGAGAGCATGAGTAGGGGAGGGACAGAGAGAGAGGGAGACAGAAGATCCAAAGCAGGCTCCGCACTGACCGCAACTAGCCAGTGCAGAGCTTGAACTCACAAACTGTAAGATCCTGACTTGAGCCAAAGTCAGACATGCAACCAACTGAGCAAGCCAGGTGTCCCAAATGAATTAGTATTCTTAAATTATCCATGCTACTCAAAGCAATTTACAGACTCAATGCAATCCCGATCAAAATACAGTTTTCACGAACTACAACAAATAATCCTAAAATTTGTATGGAACACAAAAGACCTCGAATAGCCAAAGCAATCTTGAGAAAGAAGAAAAACCTGGAAGCATTACAATCCTAGATTTAAAGATATACTACAAAGCTGTAGTAGTCAAGACAGTACGGTACTGGCACAAAAGTAGAAACACAGATCAATGTAACAGATTAGGTAGCCCAGACGTAAACCGACGATTACGTGGTGGGTTTAATCTACAACAAAGGAAGCAAGAACATACTATGGGGAGAGACAGTTTCTTCAATAAACGGTGCTGAGAAAACTAGACCATTTTCTTACATTGTGAGCATACAAAAAACTCTCTCAAATTAGATCAAAGACCTAACTGTGAGACCCAAAATCATAAACTCTTAGAAGAAGCCTTAGGTAGTAGTATCTTGGACATCAAGTCTAGCAGCATTTTTCTAGGCATGTCTCCTGAGGCAGGAGAAGCAAATGCAAAAATAAACTATTGGAATTTCATCAAAATAAGAAGCTTTTACAGAGTGAGGGAAACCATCAATGACACAAAAAGGCAACCTACTGAACGGGAGAAAATATCGCAAATGATATATCCAAATCCAGGTTAAGGTCCCAAATATATAAAGAACTTACACAATTGACCGCCCCTCACCTAAATAATCTGACTTAAAAATGGACAGACAGGGGCACCTGGCTGGCTCAATCAGTTAAGTGTCCCACACTTGATTTCAGCTCAGGTCATGATCTCACAGTGGTGAGATGGAGCCCTACATTGGGCTCTGCACTGAGCATGCAGCCTGCTGGGAAATCTCTCTCTTCTCTCTCTGCCCCTTCCCAACCTGTGTGTGTGCATGCACGCTCTCCCTCTCCCTCTCTCACAAAATAAATAAATAAACATTTTTAAAAAATGGACTGAGGACCTGAACAGACATGTCTCCGAGGAAAACATATGGCCAACAGGCATGTGGCAAGATGCTCAGCATCACGAATAATCAGGGAAATGCAAATCAAACCACAATGAGGTATTACCTCACACCAATTGGAATGGCTAGAATCAAAAAGATAAGAAACAATAAGTGTTGGCGAAGAAGTATAGAAAAAGGAACCTTTGTGCAATGCAAATTGGTGCAATTACTGTGGAAAACAGTATGGAGGTCCCTCAAGAAATTAAAAATATAAAAGCCATATGATCTAGTAATTTCATGACTATTTACCAAAAGCGAACAAAAATACTAATTCAAAAAGAAAAGGCACCCTTTTGTTTACTGCAGCATTATTTACAATAGCCAAGATAAAGAAGCAACCCAAGTGTCCATCAATAGATGAATGGATAAAAGACGTAAAATATATACACAATGGCATATTACTCACCTATAAAAAGGAATATGATCTTGCCATTTTCAACATGGATAAACCTAGAGGGTATTATGTTAAGTGAAATAACTCAGATGGAGAAAGACAAATACCAGTTGATTTTATTTATACATGGAATCTAAAAAAACAGAAACCCCAACAAACACAGAAACAAACCCATAAATACAGAGGGCAAATTGGAGGGCTGGGTAAAATGGGTGAAGGGGAATGGGAGGTATGGGGAAGTCACGGGGAAGAACGGCACAGCACAGGGAATATATACCGTTGATGACACTATGGCAGCATTGTGTGGTGACCGATGGTCGCTACACTTGAGGGAGCACAGAATAACGTAGAGAGGTGTGAACCACTGCCGTCCACCTGAAAACTAATGTACCATGTGTCCGCTACACTTCAATTTTAAAAAATAAAAAGATAGCTCTTCCTTTCTACAAGATGCTTTCTGTGGGCCTTGGATATACAGACTCCGAGTTGTTCACGTTAATCTGGCCTCCTCATCTTCCATGCTGTCCCAGAGCATTTTTCCTAGAAAATGACACTGGAGCTAAAGCTTATGTGCCAACACTCTAGTGGGGAGACAAGCAGCCCTAGGGAAGCAAACGTCAAGGAAGTGAGGTAGAAGGAGAGGTCATCGAGGACGTGTTCTCAGGCTGCCACAGCGTCACCACAGTGACTCCTCAGATCGTGCAGCTTGCTTCCAGAGAGAAGGCTTGAAATGAGAGAGGCACAGAGCGGTCTGATAGGGTCGAAAAGCAAGCACTGTTTCTGCTGGTATCCCACGCTGTCCTTTCTCGCTGCTGGGATGCCTGACCTCCTTCATGTTTGGATTCATCATTCAGCCCCCTCAGTGGCTCCTAGGAGAGCAGCCAACACGGCCAGTATACATGTAGGGACTCCTTGGATCAGGGAAGCAGCACCAGCAGCATGACTTCAAGAGATGCCAGGTCATGGACTCACCATGACTCACTCAGGTCCTCTCTTTTCCCCTCTAGGTCTTTAAGGTCCCAAGAATGACATATGCTGTCACCAAGGGCACGCTTGCAAATGACTAAGGTAGGCATGGCCAAGCAGCTCTGGAACGGTGCATAATGGTTGTGTACACTTGGCAACTGAGTTAGAACTTGGCACATTTCCTAGACTTGCTTGCAGTTTGATGGGGCCATGTGGTCGCAGCCACCGTCACCGGAACGTGAACTGTGAGTCATTCTGTGTCTGGTGCTTAAGGCAATGCCCATGCCTCCTTCATGATGTCTCCTCCTAACAGCTGGAGCCTGGTCACGCAGCCGCCTTGCTTCCACAAAAGGCCATGTCCTCCCCATGGGATGGTAGAACTGTAACTTGGAAGAAACTTGAACCCTGGATGATGACACGGAGCATCCATCCCCCTGACCCGGACTGCTCACAGTGAGATGGTTAAGTGAGAAAGAGAGACACTGTTTGTTTGTTTCTTAATATTCGTTTATTTTTGAGAGATAGAGTACAAGCAAGATAGAGGCGGGGTGTGTGTGTGTGTGTGTGTGTGTGTGACAGAGAATCTGAAGCGGGCTCTGTGCTGTCAGCTCGACCCCATGAACCGGAGCGGATGACCTGAGCTGAAGCTGGGCGTTTCACTGACCGAGCCACCCACGTGCCCTGAGAGAAGTGGTTTTTGTTTTTTTTAACATAATTTATTATCAAATTGATTTCCATGCAGCACCCAGTGCTCATCCCAACAAGTGCCGTCCTCCATGCCCATCACCCGCTTCCCCTCTCCCCCAGCCCCCGTCCACCCTCAGTTTGTTCTCAGAATTCCACTTTTCCTTGTAGCAGTTCACTATACTAACTAATACAATTATAGCCTTTATCAAGAAAATACAATTATCATCCATTCCTAGTTTTCTGAGAGTTTTTATCAGAGGAGTTGTTTAATCTGGTTAAATGTTTTTTTCTGTATTATGATATTTAGTGATTTATCTCATATAGTCCATTTAATAGAGTCAGTTGCATATATTTTTCCAATATTGAAGCATCATTGTATTATGTATGTGTATATGTGTGGTGTAGATATAAACACACACACACACACCCAGATTTCGTTGACCAATATTTAATTCAGAATTTTTTCTGAAGGTAGGCCTTAAATCAGTCAAAGTTTAACTGCATGTAAGAAATCATATAAGCAGAAAGGGCTTAAATATACGGAACTGGGTGCTTATAAAGTCATTAAAGGGAATGGAGAAGCCAGCTCTGAGCTGAGCCTCCGGAATAGACTTTCGGAACAGATCAGAGAGCTCTTGCCTCTGCCACAGCTGGGGAGGGACAGTGGAGAGCTGGCCACCAGACCTCCCTGGGGCTGTGATCCATAGAGCCGGAAGCTGCTGCCACCGTCACAGCAGTCTCTTGACACCACAAAGCTAGTGACTGGATCCTAGAATACAAACGGCAGACCCTGAACACTCAGAGCTAGCGACTGGTGTCCTCAGCGCTGCACCAGTAATGTCGCCACGACCGTGCTAGGCAACGCGACAGCAAGAGCGTAGGAAGAGGGCCTGCCCCACACTTGGCACCTCTAGGTTTCATTCAAGTGCCTCTCACTGGTGGGGCTTAATCACACCAAGAGCTCCAGCTGCAGAAGAGACTAAAAAGGGTTGTATTTCGCGTTCTGGATTTTGCGGTGTGGGTGGGCGCCCTGGAAGGCTGCTGGGATGGATAGTTGACAAGTGTGTCGGCCCAGATGCACTGGATTACGCTGCAGGGAGAGTCCCCCAAATCGTAATGGCTTAAACCAGCAAAGCTTTAGTTCCTACGCATGCTACCTGTCTCACAAGTCAGCAGGGAGGTGACTCTGCACATTGTAGTCATTCAGAGATGGGGCAAGTGCCATCTCATGCATTGCTGGTTGTCACGACAAAGGCAAGGAGACCCCAAGGGGTCTCAGGCCAGCCTAGAAATCTTAAATCATTGGTCAGAATGGAAGAGGCGCCACCTACGCTCAATCGGGCTAATAAATGCAATACCACTACCCTTCCAGAAAGTTGGGGGAGGAATGGGAATACTGTAACTCACAACTATATCTACCCAGACCTAGAAATATCCTCTCTTCTAGTCTCCCGACACAGATTTGGGATCAAGTGTATACTAGACTCAGAAGATGAGTCAGGCAGGTTTTCTTATTTTTCTGTTCTCTGGAACCACTCGTATAAAATGAGAATTATATGCTCCTTTAGAGATTGAAGGCACACATTCATAAAGCCATCTGGGCCTGCGATTTTTAACGTGCACTGGAGGAGATCTTCAAGATACTTCTTCTCAAGACATTCGTACGTCTGTTCAAGGCTCCTATTTCTCCAGTTAATTTTTGCTTTTTATATTTTTATATATAAAGTGTTTTCATATCCTTCTATTGTGTGTTTACATCTCTGTTTTATTTGATTTCTTGCTTTTCACTTTGGAATTTGATTATTTACATGTTTTCTTCCTTTCTCAGTCTTTCTAGGGGTTTGTCCATCTAATTATGTATATCGGTGAAACACTGGCTGTTAAAACTCTTCTTCTGGGCTTGTTATGATTCACTATTTCACTGATGTTTATCTTTATTTAGTACTTCATTTTGTTTCATTTGTTCATATTTATTTTGTTCTTTAAGTTGATTCCCGAATTGAGGGGTAGGCCATTGGTTCTAGTCTTTATTGTTTTATGATAGGCATTTATAAAGCTATAAAGCCAAAGATACACATTTAGTCATATAGTACCTGAATCCGTGTAGAAATAAAATATTCTCCTTAGGCTTGATGAAATCTTTTATACGGCTGTATCCTTGGCCTCTGATATCCCATTTCTTGGAATCTGTCCTACAAATACGATTATACAGTAGGTAAAGCCAAATGTATGGGCTATCTCTTGTAAGTCCTATTCATAATAGTCGAAACACCCTAAATGTCCACCAGTCTGGAAACTGCATCTGTTTCCCGTGGCTGTTGTAACAAATGACCACAGACCTGGTGGCTTAAAGACTCAAGCTCTTTCTTTCACCGTCCTTGAAGCCAGAAGTCTGAAACCAGTATCACTGCCCTGAAAGCAGGTGTCAGCAGGGCTGTCCTTCCTGTGGGGGCCCCAGAAGGGAGCCTGGCCCTTACTCTTCCAGACGCTCGATGGCCGCTGGTCTTTGCTGGCCTGTGGCTGCAACGTTCCAGTCTCTGCCTCTGTTTTCACATCACCTCCTCCCGTCAGTGTCCGAACTCTGTCTGCCCTTCTCTTGTACGGACACTTGTGATTCATTTAGGGCCCACTTAGATCATCCAGGGTAATACCCCCATATCAAGATTCTCAACTCAATCGCATCAGCAAAGACTTTTTTTTTTCCAAATATGGTAACATTTATAGGTTCCAGGGATTAGGATACGGGCATTGCGGGGGGGGGGGGCGGTATTCAGTCTACTGTAGAAATAATAAAATAGATGACAGGATATACCTATCCCTACAATGAACTATTTTCCCATCATTAAGAAGAATGAGATGGAACAATATATATTAATATGAAAACATGTCAAAGGTATACTGTTAAGAGATTAAAATGTATATTGCCGAACAAGAAGTATACTATTATGCTACACTATAATTTACATATATTAGACATGGGCTTAAAATAGATTTCTGAATACATACTCAAAAGTAGCAATAATTACCTCTGAAGAATGCAGCTGGGGATGGGTGAGGAAGATGAGAGAATTTACTCTTCTTTTATACTTTCCTATATTGATTCGATCTTTTTAAAATCATGGACAGGTTGTTTTTAAAATGTTGACAGCTGTAGATATCCTCTAGCCCGTGTGTCTCTCATGCCCTGGCCCAGCCCTACGGAAGTCTTCATCCCCAGCAATCCTGTCTCACAGCAGCAGCAGGGTCCCTCCGCCATGCCCTGAACGTCTGTAGTGCCACCTGTTGCTGAACCTCCAGTGATAAGTCATAATGGGAACAGAGAGCGGTGATGAATCAGCTTTCAGAGTGAGCAAACACACAGCTGTTCAGTTTAGCAGCACCCAAACCTTCAAATTCACATCCACTTCAGGCTGTGCCTTTTAATAGCTAGAGAAACGGAAGCAGGTGACTTAACCTCGCAGAGATCTTTACTTATAAAATGAGGATCTCCCTCATAGGGCTACAGTGAAAATACAATGTATTTTTAAATTAAGTTCTTTTTTTATATTTATATTTTTTTTATTTTTGAGAGAGAGAGAGAGCACGTGCACCCATGAGAGGGGGAGAGGCAGAGAGAGAGAGAGAGGGAGACAGAGGATCAGAAGCCAGATCCACGCTGACAGCAGAGAGCCCTAGGTGGGGCTTAAACTCTTGAACTGTGAGATTAGGACCTGAGCCAAAGTCGGATGCTTAACTGACTGAGCCACACAGACGCCCTGAGACAATGCATTTCTACGTAAAGTGCTGAGTATGAGCCGAGTTGCAATCTGCCCAGGTATAAATAAAATCCAAGGTCGGGAAGAGCAGGGATGATAGTATATGTAAAGTCAGCTTTCAAATAGCCAAGTGCAGTCAGATGAGCCCTGCCCCACCCGAGGAGTTCCGGGTCAGATGAGCCCTGCCCCACCCGAGGAGTTCCGGGTCAGATGAGCCCTGCCCCACACGAGGAGTTCCGGGTCAGATGAGCCCTGCCCCACCCGAGGAGTTCCGGGTTCCGGCACAGGGGCCAGGAAGGCCCAGCTGTGTGACTGTCACACAAGCCCCTTCCAGAGTCTGGCTCCAAGCTTCATCTGCTGAAAAATAAAGGCACTGACATATGACCTCTAAGGTCCCCCTGGCTCTCACATTTTATAATTCTAGGGACTTGGGCACAAGATTCATGATGATGCTTGTCAATCAACATGTTCCTGCCAGTATTTACAGAAAACACTCTATTACCTTGAGGATAAACAATTGAGTCGATGTTTTATAGACCGAATTGTGTCTGTTTCCCCAAAACTCATCTATTAAAATCCTAACCCCCCAATGTGATTGTATTCGGAGATAGGGCCTTTAAAAAAGTAATTAAAGTTAAATAAGGCCAAGGCACCTGGGTGGCTCAGTCGGGTGAGCATCCAACTTTGGCTCAGGTCATGATTTCACAGTTTCTGAGTTCAATTGCCACTTTCAGGCTCTGTGCTGATAAGGCAGATCCTGCTTTGGACTCTCTGTCTCCCTCCGTCCCTACTCTGTCTGCCTCTCCCCCTTTGGCATGTAGACATGCACTCTCTCCCTCTCAAAATAAATAAATATTTTTAAAAGTTAAAAAAAGAAAGGAAGAAGCAAAACTATCTCTTCACAAATGCAGAGAACCCTAAAGATGACATGCACACTCACAAAACCTGTTAGAACTTATCAACCAATTCAATAAAGTGGCCGAATAGAAAATCAACACACAAAATTCACTTGCATTTTTTCACACTAACAATGAACTATCCAAGAAAGAAGTTAAGAAAACAATTTCATTTAAGATACTTGGAAATAGGGGTGGCTGGGTGATTCAGTAGGTTGAATGTCCAACTTTAACTCAGGTCATGATCTCACGGTTTGTGGGTTTGAGCCTTGCCTGCCGTCAGCACAAAGCTGTCTCTGTCTTCCTCTGTCTCCCTCTCACTACTCCTCTCCTACTTGCACTCTCTGTCTCAAAAATAAATAAACATTTAAAAAATATTTGGAAATAAATTTACCCAAGGAAATGAAAAACTGATATGCTAAAAGCCATAAAACATTGATAAAAGAAATTAAAGAAGACACAAATAAATGGAAAGACATCCTATGCTCATGGCTTGGAAGACTCAGTATTATTAAACTGTCTACTATCCAAAGTGATCTACAGAATTCAGTGTTATTATCAACAAAATTCCAATGACATTTTTTATGTAAAAAGGTAAAATAATCCTATAATTCATATGGACACACAAAAGATCCCAAATAGCCAAAACCATCATGACACAGAACAAAGTTGGAGGCATCACACTTTCTGATTTCAAAATGCATTACAAAGCTACAGAAATCAAAACGGTATGGTATTGGCAGGGTGCCTGGGTGGCTCAGTTGGTTAAGTGTCTGACTGCAGCTCAGGTCCTGATCTCACAGTTCCTGGGTTCAAGCCCCGCATCAGGTTCTGTGCTGACAGCTCAGAGCCTGGAGGCCTCAGATTCTGTGTCTCCCTCTCTCTCTGCTCTTCCCCTGCTCACACTCTGTCTCTGTCTCTCTCAAAAATAAACAAACATTTAAAAATAACAACAGTATGGTACTGGCATAAAAACAGACGCACACACAAAAAGACTACACATGGGAAAAAGCCTCTTCAACAAATGGTACTGGCTAGCTACATGCAAAAGAATGAAACCAGACCACTTTCCAGCACCGCACACGCATGCGCGCGCGCGCACACACACACACACACACACACAAACCCAAAATGGATTAAAGACCTAACTGTGAGGCCTAAAACCATAAAATTCCTAGAAGAAAACATAGACAGTAATTTCCTTGACATTAGCCATAGAAGTATGTTTCTAGATATGTTTCCTCTGGCAAGGGAAACAAGCAAAATTAGACTTTTGGGACGACACCAAAATAAAAGCTTCTGCACACCAAAGGAAACCATCTGCAAAACAAAAAGGCAACCTACTGAACGGGAAAAGGTATTTCCAAATGACAGATAGGATAAGGCTTAATATCCAAGATATATAAAGAATTCATACAACTCAACACCAAAAAATACCAAATAATTCAGTTAAAAAATGGGCAGATAATCTGAATACACATTTTTCTAAAGAAAACATCCAGATGGCAGACACATGAAAAGATGCTGAGCATCACTCATCATCAGGGAAATGCAAATTAAAACCACAATAAGATATCACTTTAAACCTGTCAGAATCGCTAAAATCAAAAGCACAAGAAAGAACTAGTTTTGGTAAGGATGTGGAGGAAAAGGAGCCCGGGTGCACGTTGGCGGGAATGTAAATTGGTACAGACACTGTGGAAAACCCAATATGGAGATTCCTCAAAGACCATTACCCTATGGTCCAGTAACTCCTCTACTGAGTATTTATCCAAAGAAAACAGAAACACCAATTTGGAAAGATAATGCAGCCTTGTATTTATGGCAGCCTTGTATTTATGGCTTTATAAAAGCCAAGATAGAAAAGCAACCCAAGTGTCCATCAATTGCACATATACTCCAATACATATGAGGAATGTATGTATAATGACATATTATCCTCAGAATATCACTTTTAACATTTTATTTCCTTCCAGTTTATTTTTTCTAATATATTTCTTTACATTGTTGAAATTACAATACATTTATAGAATTTTTTTGTTTTTGTGAAATGGGGACAAAAATACTTATAAAAAGAAACTACTGTTTCATTATCATTGTGTGCAAAGGAAAGGCAACAGTGCTCCATAGTCATAAATGTGCCCCCTTTTTCTTGAAGACCTTGCAAATTGAGTAAACGAGACCTGGATCCCACCAAACCACCCAGCAGGGGTGATGAAAGGCAAGAGTGCAGACATGTTTGTATCCAGTTATGTTATAACCTGTGTGTACTTGGTGATTAAACCGAATGCAGGAATGAAGTCACTTCTTGGTGTCATTAATTGGGTCATGCTAGAACACAGCGATGGCCTTAAGGTTTCTTAGGAAATACAGACCATTTGGTCTAACTTGAAATGTCGTTAGGCTTCTCTGGGCCGGGGGTTTGGATGGTGATGACAGTTAAAAAGGGAAGTTTACCCTGTTTATTCCCCACTTGGAGTCCCTTCCACATTTCTTCTCCTCATGCTGTGTGTGTGGGGGGGGGTGTAGGGGCACATCTATGTCCCCAGTAAGGGTGTGAAGGGTGTGCTTCCCTTGAAGGTCTGACACTCCCGACTGGCGGGATTTTACTTCTGTGAGCACACGGCACAGAAAAGAATGAGATCTTGTCAACAACATGGATGGATCTAGCACAATGCTAAGTGAAGTAAGTCAGACAGGGAAAGACAAATATCATATGATTTCACTCGTATGTGGGATTTTAAGAAATAAAAGACAGAAAGAGACCAAAACCTAGATTTCTAAATACAGAGAACAAACTGGTGGTGACCAGGGGGAGGTGGTAAATAAATAAATAAATAAAGGAGATTAAGAGTACCATTACCTTAAAAAAAAAAAAAGACATATAGAACAATGAACAGAATAGAGATCCCAGAAACAAACCCACTCATATACAGTGAACTCATCTTCAACAAAGGCGCCAAGAATGCACAGTGGGGAAATAATGGCCTCGTCAACAAACGGGGTTGGGGGCACTGGGTGTCCATCCACAGGCAAAAGAATGAAATCAGACCCTCATTTTACACCGTACACAAATATCAACTCAAATGGATTAAAGACTTAAGTGTAAGACCCGCGACTATAAAACTCCTAAAAGAAAACAGGAGGAGTTTCTTGACATTGGTCTTGGCAATGATTTCTTGGATATGAGACCAAAAACACAGGCAGCCAAAGCAAAAATTGACAGGTGGAGCTATAGCAAACTACGAAGCTTCTGTGTGGCAAAGGAAACAGAGAATGAAAAGGCAACCTATGGAATTGTAGAAGGTACCTGCACACCATATACCTTTATGAGGTTAACGCCCAAAATATATAGTGAACTTCTAAAACTCAGTACCAAAAACACAAATAACCAATTGCACGATGGGCAAAGCACCTGAGTAGTCATTGCTGCAAAGAAGACATACAAATGGCCAACAGGCATATGAAAAGGTGCTCGCTATGACGAAGCAGGAGGGAAATGCAAATCAAAACGTCAGATATATTATCTCACACCTGTTAAAACAGCTATTATCAAAAAGACAAACGAGACCAAGTATTGGCCAGGATGTAAAAAAAAAAAAAAAAAAAAAAAAAAAAAAAAAAAAGAGAGAACGCTTGCACGTTGTTGGTGGGAATATAAATTCACACAGCCGTTATGGAAGACAGTATGGAGATTCCTAAAAAAATTAAAAACAGAACAACCCTATGATGCAGAAATTCTCCTGGAATATATCCAGAATATTGAAATCAGAATCTCAAAGAGGTGTCTGCACTCCCATGTGCATCACGTTATTATTCACAATAGCCAAGGTATGGAAACAACCTAAATGTTCATTGACACCGGAATGGAGAAAGAAAATGTTGTTTATGAAAGAAAAGGAATGAAATATTATTCAGCCTTAAAAAAGAAGGAAATCCTGCCCTATGCAACAATATGGAGGAAGCTGATGGACGTGATGTTAAGTGAAATAAGCCAGTCACAGAAGGACCAATATAGCATGACTCCACTTACATGAGGTATATAATAGACTCAAGAAGCAGAAAGGAAACCGATGGTTTCCAGGGCTAAGGGAGGGAGGAGATGGGATGTGGCTGTTCAATGGGTATAAATTTCAGCTCCACAAGTCGAGTAAGTTCTAGAGAGCTACGCACAACGTCGTGCCTATAGTTGATGACGTTTTGCACTTT
>PISW01009831.1:0-56215 GCA_004023785.1 Mungos mungo
AGGTGTGGGGGCTGGGCTGGCGGAGAGAGAAGGCAGGTAGGGGCACGGGACCAGTGGAGGGAGCCCCGATGCTGACAGGCTGGAGTTCAGAGCAGAGTCCATCTTAGCCTGCTGCGCACGTCGGTTCAGACCTCCGTCCCTGGCCTGGCCTTTCTGCCCTGGCCTCCGCTCCACAGCCTCGGGGTGTCAACCTCAGTGGCTGAGCACACAGGGTGGAGGAGTGAGGGCAGTGTAGACGTCACAGGGTCTCCCACAGAGCACCCCGTCATCGCCCCCAGTGCTCCCCACACCCCAGCAGGCGGCAGGTGCCCACCAGGCGCGTGCAGGGAGACTGAGGGGTTCGCCAGGCCGCTAGGGGCTGCCCTGAGCGTCCACAGGCACAAGCGCCCCCACCAGGGCAGCCTGAGTTCCCGCCTTGTTGAATGCCTTCTGCGAGCCGGGCACCCTGTCCCCCCAAGAGTGAGAGGCCCCTAATGGGATCCCCGCTCTGGGGTCTAGCCGCGGAGACAGGGTGGGGTGCCTGCTTTCTGAGCTGGGTGCGCCAACGGTACCCCCACTGTGGCTGACGTGGGGCGGGGCCGGGGGCGGGGCCGGGAGCGGGGCCCACCCGCCGCAGACAGACCACCCCCACGCCGTCCTGGGGGTGCGGGCGCGGAGCGGCTCCTGTGGGAAGTGGGGCCTGAGCCCGGCCGCCTGGCCCCGTCTCCCGGGTCCTCAGCCCTTGAGTCTGGAACCGTCGTTCACTTAACTTGCAAAGTAACCCGTTAGCACTGTCGTGATGAGCGCTCACATACCTGTGTTTTCTCCTCTGGGGAGTAACATTGAAGAGAACCATCAGGAACAAAGTTATGCCTGAGTGGGTTACTTTCCACCCACGGTGTTTGCTAAAGTAAACTTCCCATGTCAGGGAGCCGCGTGGAGAACGTGCCCCGGGGCCCGTGGGGACGGCGGGATGGGGCGGATCCGGGCCCGTGGGGACAGGGGGGACTGGGGGGGGCGGATCCGGGCCTGTGGGGACAGGGGGGACGGGGCCGATCCGGGCCCATGGGGACGGGGGGACGGCGTGGATCCGGGCCCTGCCCATCAGCTGTGCAGTCTTGGGTCTCCTGGATCTCGCTGCAGCCGGTGTTTGCCGCCACGCTGTTTTGGGGGAGCCGCTAGTGGGCACTGAGGTGGCCGTGCTCCCCGTGTGGCCACCTCGAGTGCCTGAGCAGGCTCTCTGCAGCCTGGCCCCTGTCTGAGGCAGAGCTGGGCAGGTGACTAAGGTCTGGGTGACCACAGGTGGCAGGGGAAGCCGCCCCCCACCGGCCCAGTGAGCCTGGCTGTAGTTTGGGACAGTGGTGCCGGAGGGTGGTGCCAACTTCCACGTGGTCTCCGGCCTGCCTGGCCTCGTGTTGCCAGTCCTGCCACACGTCAGGGCCGTGCTGCTGTGTCCGCAGTGACGTTCTGGCCTCAGGTCGCGGGAAAGAGCCGGAGGGACCGTGGGTTTCCCCGGAGCCCCTGCACCTGGAAGACCGAGCAGCCCCCTGAGAGCAGCGGGAGCCCCCCCTCCCTTTCCCTCGGGGCCCGGGACCCCCGCAGGGTCCGGGCAGACGCCGCTGACTGCCCTGTGGGGAGTCCCGCGTCCTCACGGGCGGCGCCCGAGCTGAGCTGAGCAGGTGCCTGCCGTCTGCGCCGTGCACACTCCTTGTGTTCACTTCTGGGTTTTTCTTTTTTTGTTGGTCAATACTGGCATTCAACTTCGTCCTTCCGACTCAGCTTAACAGGCTGAACTAATCCCTGGCCTCTGTTGATCATTTTAACTCACCGTGTCCTTAAAGGGCATTAATTACACGTTATAACCTGAACCCCCACGTCCTCCACATCAGATCTTTGTTTTCCGTTCTCTTTGCGGAGCGCCGACGCAGGGGTGCGTTCTGGGGAGCGCCGACGCAGGGGTGCGCTCTGCGGAGACGCTCTACCTCCTCAGTCAGTAGAGGACCTGCGTTATTCTGCACTACTAACTTGACATTGTTTTGTTCAGAAATCTAATTCATTCTAGATCCTCGCGTCGACGTGAGATTCATCTGAGGCGTAATTAAAAGCATAACAAACGGCCCAGTGCGAGCCCAGGGCGCCCCCTCCCGGGCGCCCTCTACCACGGGCGAGTGTTTAGAGCACGTGGCGGGCTGCGTTCTCTCTCGTGACGGCTGTGGTGTCTGTGCTCTGCAGTGTGCGACATTCCTCTCTACGACATCTGTGACTACAACGTCACCAGAGACCGCTGCCGGGACCTCGGGTGCTGCTTCTACAGAGGCGTGTGCTTCGAGAGGGCGGTTCCCGGTGAGTGTCCCGCAGGCCCCTGCCGCTCCCGGTCCCCTCGCTCTGCGGGCGCGTCAGCGGGAAGAGCAGCGTCAGGGTCAGTAACGGGGGAGACGCCGCCAGAGGAAGGCCACTCCTGGACGGAAGCCGCCTGAAACAGGGAGGGTTCTCCAGGGACCCTGGGCACGCTGGGGGCGCGGGGACAGCGGGTTCCGGGCGGGCTGGCCCCAGCCGTGCCCAGGATCAGGCCCACTGAGCGCGGGCGGTGGGGCCCTGCAGCCCGGGCACCAGGGCCAAGGACGAGCCCCGATGGGGCTTCTGCGCAGGCTCCCCGCGGCTGAGGTGTGCACCCTGGCCCCTGGGGTCTGGGCTGTGCCTGGGAAGGCGGGCGGCGGGGAGTCCTGGGATGGGGGCGGCGGGAGCCGGGAGCAAGGAGAGGCCGCCCTCCGAGGAGGGCGCTTCCCGCAGGCGGTGAGGGAGCGGATGGAATCGGGAGTCAGTTCGGTGGGAGAGGCTGGTGTGCGGCCCCCGCCGGCCCTGCAGGAAGTGTGTGCGGTGCCGCCATCGGGGGTTTGCTCACACTCCACCGCTTTGGTCATCTGTGCCTCTAGAAATTTTTCTTTTCTTTTCTTTCTTTTTCCTTGTTTAATATTGAGAGAGTGGTGCGAGAGGGAGACCCGGCCGGGGAGGGGCAGAGAGAGAGAGAGGACCCCAAGCAGGCTGCGTGCAGTCCACACAGAGCCGACACGGGCCCCAGACTCCCAAACTGAGATCAGGACCTGAGCTGAAATCGGGACTCGGACACTCAACGGACTGAGCCACCCGCCCCTCGGGTTTTCTAAATATTTCCAAACCGCCAAACAATTCCACTTGACGGTTGACGCGTTTTCTTGCCTGGTTTGTGGCCCCGTCAGCAACGAGGGTGCTTGGCCCTAGGAGGGCCTGGAAAGGGCCGACGAGTCTGCCGCGGGCGGCTGCTCAGCCCCTGCCCGAGGGAGGGGCGTCCGGCAGCCCCGACGCCGTGGGCCAGCGCGTCCCGGGCCGCTGTCCTCTGTCCCCGTCCCCAGGGCAGCGAGTCACACTCGTGCCACCTGACTTGGAAGGGTCTCTTCTTGTGTCGTCCTCGGAGCCCCGGGTGGGCCGAGCCCCGAGAGACAACGTGGCGTCCCCCCTCTCGCTCCGGCCCCGGGAAGGCCTCGCCAGTGAGGAACAGTCGTGACTGGTGACTGGGCCCTGGACCCTGCCTGAGCCCCCGCCTTCAAGAAGAAAGTGACGTTTCGGACAAAAGGATTCAAGAAGCGAAGCATCAGCGGGATCCTGGCCCGCCACGCGGGGGCACGTGTCTTGCCTTGTGGGGAAGATTCGACACTCGGGGCCGAAGAAGAGGGCGTTTGGCTTCTCAGGAGGAGGCGCGGTCAGAGGCCAGGAGAAACGCCCCCGACGGCTGGGAAGGTTTTCTGAGGACCATTCTCTTCCGGATCTTGACCTGGAAGCCTTGGGTCCAGACCCTCACTGCTGATCTCTGGGAGACCCCGGCTCCCCGAGGATCCCACACCGTCCCCTCAACCTGCAGACAGAAACAACTGGAAGTTACCTCTCTTGGCTGTTATCTTTATTGAGATCGAATTCCCATAAAATTTACCCTTTTGAAGCACACGGTTCATTGGCTTTTGGTACATTCACAGAGTTGTGTGACCATGCCCACTGCCACTTCCAGAGCGTTTTTGTTACCCCAGAAGAGACCCTGTTCTCCTCATCTGGACAGTCCCCCCCCACCTCCAGCCCCCCGGCAGCGGCCCGTCGGCTGTCCTCATCTGGACGGTTCGCATCCGGAGAGTCCTGTAGTGCGGGCCTTGTGTGGCTGGCTTCTGGCACATAACGTTTTCAAAACACACCCACGGTGCTGCACGGGTCAGTTGTCTGTTTGTTGTGGGGGCAAGAGCTCTTTGCGTGTTGTGGGTAGTAGACCCTCAACACAGACGTGATTTGCAACTACTTCCACTCTCTTGGTTCTTTTCACCTTCTTGACAGAGTGTCTTTGAAGCACAAACGTTCTTAGTGTTGACGCCGCCTGGCTGGCTGGTTGGTTCTTTGGTGTCGTAGCTAAGAAACCCGTGTCTAATCCAAGGTCACAGTGATTGACATCTCTGTTATTTTTTAAGAGGTTTATAGTTTTAGCTTATACATTCATGTCTTTGGTCCATTTTGAGTTAATTTTTTTACGTGATGTGACGCGGGGATCCAACTTCATTCTTTTGCGTACAGATCTCCAAGCGTCCCGGCACTGTTTGTTGAAAAGACTATTCTTTCCGTTGAATTGCTTTGGCACCTTGTTGAATCAGCCTGTAAATGTGCGCATTTATCTTGGGACTGTTTCATTCCACTGAGCCTGGGTCACACCATTTTGATTAATGTAACTTGATAATAAATGTTGAAATTGAAAAGCACAAGTTGTCCAATTCTGTTCTTTTTTTTTAATGTTTATTTTTGAGAGACAGAGCATGAGCAGGGGAGGGGCAGAGAGAGAAGGAGACACAGAATCCGAAGCAGCTCCAGGCTCTGAGCGGTCAGCACAGAGCCCAACACAGGGCTTGAACCCACGAACCGTGAGATCATGACCTGAGCCGAAGTCAGACGCTTCACCGACTGAGCCCCCCAGACGCCCCAAAGTTTGTTCTTTTTAAAGGTTGTTTGGTTATTGTGGATTCTTTGCATTTCCATATTAGGATCATCTTGTCAATTTCTGAATAAAATGCCATCTGATATTTTGATGGGGTGTTTGTGTTGAATCTCTAGATAATAATGTTCATTTTGATCCACGAACAAGGAATGTCTTTCCGTTTATTTAGGTCTTTTCTTTCTTTCAATATAATGTCTTATAGTTTTTAGTGTACCAATCTTGTGTTTCTTTTGTTAAATTTATTCCTAAGTATTTTATTCTCTCTGATGTTGTTGCACATGGATATACCTCCTTAGTTTGGTTTTCAGATTGTATATAAAACCCTAGGAACACACACAAGAAAACGGACAGTTTCCTAGAATATAGACATACAGTTGACTTTTGAATATTGGCCTTGTGTCCTGCAACCTTCTTGGGCTCATTCAGTCCTTCTCATTTTTAGTTGATTACTTAGGATCTTCTAGGTATGAGAGTATATGATCTGCAAATAGAGATCATGTCACTTCTTTCTTTCCCGTACAGTTGGTCTTATTTCATTTTCTTGCTTAATTGCCCTGGCTGGAAACTCCCTGATTCTGTTCCTCAGTGAGGACGGACTTCCTTATCTGGGTCCTGGTCTTGAGGAAGTGTTCGATATTTCATCATTCAGTATGCTGGTAGCTGTGGGTAAACGAGAGGCCGTTTATCAGGTTGAGTAAGTGCCCTTCTTTTCCTACTTTCTGCAGTGTTTTTATTAGGAAAGATGTTGGATTTTATCAAATTCTTTTTCTGCATCGATGGGCACCTTAGTGATGCTCTGATTTCTACCGCAGATCTGAGTTCCCGTCCTCTCCCCTGCGAGGACCCCCGTCAGTGTTTTTGCAGGACGGGTCTGCTAGTGATGAATTCTGTTTGTATCGGGGAGTGACTTTATTTGTCCTTCATTTTTGAAGGACAGAGTTGCAGTGGATAAAACTCCTAACTGGCCGTCTTTTTCTGTCAGCACTTTGAATGTTTCCTCCTCTCGCCCTCTGACCTCCGTGGTTTCCGGTGAGGAATCCGCCTTTAAACCCTCCTACACAGCACGCGTCTTCTGTTGTTTTCAGGATTCTCTTTCGGCTGTGTGTCCTGTGTCTGGGTGGCTCTCTTTGAGTTTATCCTAATCAGCAAATTTAGGACGTTTCGCCATTTCTTCAGACATTCTCCTGCCTCTCCGCTCCCTCTGGGACGCCCGTCGTGCGTATCGGGTCCCCTCCACAGCCCCTGGCGCTCTGCGAACTTTTCTTGATCCTGTTTTCTGTTATCAGACTGGATAATCTCAAGTGGTGTATCTTCAAGTTTGCAGATTCTTTAGCCCACTCACGTCTCTTGAGCTCTGTTTTCATCTCTGTTATATTCTCAACTCCAGAGTTTATATTTTGTTCTTTAAAAAAAAATAATTTCTATGTATTGGTGTGCGTCTGCTTGGTGAGGTACGATTCTCATACTTTAGCTCTTCAGATATGGTTTTCTTTAGTATTTTGACCGTATTAAAATTTTTTTAATGTTTATTTATGAGAGAAAGAGAGAGGCAGACCATGAGTGGAGTAAGGTCAGAGAGAGAGAGAGAGGGAGACACAGTAGCCAAAACAGCCTCCAGACTCCGAGCTGTCAGCACAGAGCCCCGAAGCAAGGCTTGAACTCGTGAACTGTGAGATCATGACCTGAGCCGAAGTTGGACGCTCAGCTGACGGAGCCACCCAGGCGCCCCTCTTTTGACCATATTGAAAGTAGCTGATTTTGCTTAGTGATTCCAACATCTGATCGTCCCCAGGGATGGTTTGTACGGATGGTGTGTGTGTGTGTCTGTGTGTGGTCATAGTTATTTCTTGGCGTATCTAATGTTTCCTGTTGAGAACTAGACGTTTAAAAATATGTGGCACCTCTGAAAATTATGTTCTCCTGTCTCCCCAAAGCTGTTTTCATTGTTAAATGACTTTTCTGAACTAATTCTGTCGTCTGTCTTCTTCACGGCGGGTGGCGGCGCCGAGGCGCCTGGAAACACGGCCCCGCGGCCCTCGCTCCGGGGCTCCCGTGCGCTGGCCGCGCCCCAGCGGCCGGCCAGGTTTCAGCCGCGCCTCAGTCTTCACGCCCTGTTCACGCAGAGCCTCAAGTTCACCGCAAGTGAGAGCCCAGAGCCTCCGCGGGCGTCTGCTCCGCACGTGCACGGCCTCGAGTTAGGCCCCCTGCCTGCTAGGTTCCGGGGAATGTGTCAGCTTTTCCAGTCTCCCTACAGCCAGATCATCCCTCAGATTCTCCTTTTAAGCTTTTTGGTCCACCCATTGTCTGCCCCCACGTGCCTTCGGCCACTTTAGCTGTCATGATTTTCCACAGTTGCCGGGAGAAGGCTGTTTACCCTGACGCAGCGCCAAGTCCGGTCAAAGACAACCTTGCGAGCGAGAGCTTCTAGTGAAGCCGCAGGTGGACGCAATAATACGGAGCTTTGGGCCCGCCCCGCTCCCTCCCCCGGCGCCAGGCTGCCTGCGGTCACATGGCTGTGGGCTGCTGGTTCCAGACTCCCGTGGGACGGGAGGTGAGCAGGAGTGGGACGCGGGCCAGTTAAACTGTCCACAGGCCACTGTTCTTAGTGACGGTCATCTCTTCATCTGCAGGCTTTTGATTGGCTAAGTTTCCGAGTGCTGAAAAAGTTGATTCTGACGAATGTTGCCAGTATTCTGGCTGGTTTTGTGGAGGAGGGATTTGGGGGTGGGGGGCAGGGATTCTTTTCTGCCATTTTTTCTTTTCCTGATGTCACACTGGAAATTCTGGATCTCCTTCAAGGGAGATGGCAGCTGGAAAGTGCACACAGATTCAAGGTGCCATCGCTTCTGTTTCCATCTGTCCCTTCCCTGAGCCTCTTGTCAGGAGAATTTTACCCCAGAGTTGGCCATTTTGCACTAGTTAGCATGCAGTTGAGACCTTGTTTATGTTACTATTACTATCCTATGCCCGGAAGTCATTTGAGAAATGACAGCACCCGGCTGACCAGTGTCTGTAAGGAGCCCAGAAGAGAACAGAAGCTCCCGAGAGTTTTTTGTCGTGGAAGCGACCCCCCTGCTCTGGGCGGGGATGGCGTTTCTGCGTGGAGACCAGCGTTTCCCTTCCGTCCTTCCTGCTCGTACAGGAGTCGCGTGGGCTGCGCTTTTTCTCAACTTCTGACGTGTGTCAAGCTGGGGGGCCGGGCCGTCCGCGGGAAGAGTCTGGGCAGCGCGCCCTCCGTTGGGCTCTCCCCGCGCCCTCCGGCTGTTTTCGGTTCCCTGACATCTCCCTCCTTCAAGGCGGCGCGGGAACCTTGGTGCTGTGCGAGTCCTCGTGCTCGGTGACAGGGTATTATGAGTTCTTTGGGCGCATAATTCTGTTAGGAAAACCTTTCACCGGCATCTCCAGTCGGCTGGTGTGAAGTGCATACTGTGCTGTGGCGTAATCTGTATTATTAAGAATATGAACTTGGGGAATTAGCATTCGATCTTTGAGAACGAACTGGGAATTCGAAGAGAATGACTTGTCGTCATTCTTCAGTCTTGATTTAGGGCACGTTATTTAACCTGTCACTTTTTCCCAGTGTTGACTTCTCTGTTTCTTCATGGGACTTCACGGAGATGATTCCAAAACTTTTAACTATCTGGGGGCGAAATTACCAAGAGATTTCTTAAAGAAAATTGTATTTTTTTCAGTGGCTGCCATTTCTCAGTGACCAGACTTCATGCCTGGTTTATGATAAACCGTACATGTTGTCTATGGCAAATCGTGTGCCGGCCAGCCCCTGCGCAGAGCGCCACGGAGACTCTGCGTCCGCCTCAGGACCTCGACACCAAGGACCAAAGTACTTGTGTGTGTGAAGATGTGGAAGATACACGAGACTTGAGAACTCACACATGGTCCAGTGCGTGTGTCTGACGGCTTCACTCACGTAAATTCTGAATTTACTCCATGACCTAAGGAACCCACTGAGGAGAACATGTCCCCTGGAACTCAAGAATCCGAGGGCTCCTTTCTTGTCCCTTACAAGCTCCGGGTTCACTCCTTCACTTTGGCCACTGCATTCAGTTCATTCGGTGTCACTTAAAATGTACGTTCTCTGAGCCAAGCCCTTTGCCTACACACTCATATTAGTTTTTACTGCATAACAAATGGCTCAAAATTTAGCTAAATAAGGTCACATTCAAGGTACTGGAGGTTTGGACTTCAACAGATTGCTTGGGGGGACACGATTCCTAAGTCGTGTCTAAACTGTCTACAGTGACAGCTTAGAGGCTTAGTTGGCTGGTGTGGGGCTTGGCCACTCATCCGAGGGCTCGACCAGGGCCGGAAGGTCTCTGCGGTGGCTCGCTTTGCGGGCA
Source organism: Mungos mungo (assembly GCA_004023785.1). Taxonomy (NCBI): domain Eukaryota; kingdom Metazoa; phylum Chordata; class Mammalia; order Carnivora; family Herpestidae; genus Mungos; species Mungos mungo. The sequence goes on from PISW01009831.1 coordinate 9,340, forward strand.
AGTGGTTCTGATGGTAACAGGAATCCTTTCCCATGCTGTGAGGTCTGCTCCCATCCTTACGACATGATTGTCTCTCACCAGAGCGAGTGACCTGGGGAAGCCGGGTAGGTCACAGTGACACTTTGTCCTAGCCTTGGAAGTTACACCCTGGCTCAGAGGTCAGCCTTGTGCCACCTGGAGGCGTCTACACCGGCGTGTGAATGCCAGGAGGAAGGCCACCCCGCAGGCCGGTCGTTCTAGCCCTGGGGAAGGACAGGTCAACTCATTTTCGTGGGGAAGGCATCACCGAGAGGAGCAGCCAGGACATCAGAACAGAGCCCGCCACCAGGCTCACCGCTGTGGCATGCCGGTGACCTCACAGGCCAGCCCCACCCCCTCCGTCCTCTCCCTGACACACTCTGGACCACGGAGCACCCTTCTACGCCGACCATCCCTTACTGAGCGCGTATCTGCACGAGAAGATGAAGTGTTTGGGTCACGACCACTGAGCCGTCTGGCTTCCGCCCCGTGGAAAGGACCCTGGAGGCCCCGTCCAGAGGGTGTGACCCCCCGGCGTCCCCCTCCTGCGCCCGGAGGTGGCTTGCTCACCTCCGTTGTGGGTTACCTTGTGCCCCCAGTGCTCTGTCCGCGCCCACGCCTCCGGTTCCTGGGGCGTCACCTTATTCAGATATCAGTCTCTGCAGGTGGGATTAGTTAGGATGAGGTCATGCTGGAGTGGAGGCCCTTCTTCCAGCACGACCGGCGTCCTTCCCAGAGGAGCCCGAGATGGACGCACACAGCGCACACAGGACAGCGTCACGCGAAGTCACGCAGGAGATGGCCCCCGATGACGAGGTGGAGCGCGGGTGACGCATCTCTGAGATGAGGACACCAGGGGGCGCCGGGCCCACCAGGCGCTGGACAAGACAGGAAGGACCCCCCAAAGTCTTGGAGGGACACTTCCGCCTCAGACTCCCATCTCCAGAACCGGGGGACTGTACTTCTCTGTGTGTTAAGCTGCTAGTTAGCGGTGCCTTTTTCTAGCTGCCTTGGAACACGAATGCTGCTCCCGAGGACATGGCATCCAGTAGTGTTCTTACCGGGTAAGGACAGGTGAAAACGGTTTAGGGGAGGAGGTAAGAGGCTTGAAGCACATCCCGTCACTCAAGGTAGGATCTGCAAGGAAGCTGGTCTCTGTCCCTTGAGAGTGAAAGCAGTGACAGAAAAGGCCGTGGTGATATGGTGCGTGCGCTACCCGCCGGCGGCTCGGCCCCCCGGTCCCCTGAACCCTTCCCTCCGCCTGGCGGAGGCCATGCTGGGTGGAGGGCTCCTGCCGGAGCACGCTTGTGGGGGCCGCCTGGGCACGTCCATCCCAGCCTGGGAGGGAGAAGCTTCTGGCACGGAGGGGCCCCGAGGGAAGGCTGGGCCTCGCCTGCACCTGCCTCACAGGGGTGGCAGGGGGCCCAGAACTTTCCTACACTGAGAAACACGGGAACCGGGGCCGCCTGCCCCTTCCGAGAGTCACCTGGAGGCCTTGGCTGCTCTGCTGGGCTCGTCTAGGGGAGACGTGGGCAGTGCGGGGACAGTGGAGCCCTTGTTGGTGCAGAGGGGCCTGGCCATGGGCAGGCTTGGGACAACTCACCTGAATGTGGAGGAGCCGTTCCCGGGAACTCGGAGGAGGGAAGCCGGGGTCACGGGTGGTGAAGGGGCTTTTCTAGAGGAGGCCGGGGGCTGCTGTGCCACCGTCCTGTGGGCGGCCCCCAGCTGGCCTCTGTGGCGCGCGGGGAGCCCGGGGCAGTGTCCCCAGGGGAGGAGCGGAGGCGGGGCTGCGCAGGCGGGGCACCGCCCACCCTGCGGCGGGGCTGACTCTCACGACACACTGTTTTCCAGTCTACGTGCAGGTGTTTTCTGCCTTGATCGTGATCATCTCCGGGGCCTTCGTCATCACTATCATTTACAGGTCAGTTGTCTCCCCTTCTGAACTCACGCAGAAGGTGGGGCGTGGGTCGGGGGTCCTCTATGGGCCTGAGCTCCTGACAGCACCCCCTCCGCCAGTGTTTAAAGAGCACCCGCACCGTCAGCCCCCTTTGCCCCCGTTTGCCTGTGAGCACCCTGCCCAGGGTCTGGTGTCACCGTGTAGACGTGTCCTCAGACACGTCTGCCTTCTGCTTCTGGTGGGGAGGACACAAGGCCGTGGCTGCTGGTGGCTGCCCTCAGGCAGGCCTGGACTCCACGCTGCCACTCGGGGCCAAGGTCCCCCGACCCACAGGCCCCCTTGTGACATGGAGAAAAGCCAATGAGACTAGTCAAGTCGCTGTGTCTAGCAGCAAGGAGGACCGGTCCCCTCCTCTGGTGACGGGTGCCGTCCTGCATGAGCTGCCTGCACAGTCACACCGTCCCTGTCCCTGTTCTCGCCCTGGGGAGTCTGGATGCCACACACGAGCGTGTGTTTGGAGCATACAGGAGAAACTAACCTGGGGCCTATTAAGGCAAAGCACGACCCTGAACCCTGAACCCTGAACCCTGTCTTAGGGGGACGTCCTGGTGGAGGACTGGGTGGCCTGTTGGTTTTCCATCTTTAATTTCTCTGATGGTGACAAGGAGTCTTTTCCCATCAGAGTCGTTCAGGAGAGCAGGAGAAAAAAGGAAGTCCCCACAGAACTGCCGTCTGCCAAGCCCGGTAACCCAGAGGGGTGGGCGCCCTCCGGCGAGCAGGTGGGGTCCCGGGCCGGGAGTGCAGAGCCGCTGAACAGGAGTGAGCCCAGCGAGGAGGAGGAGGAGGAGGACAACGGTGAGATGGAGGGCCGTCCCGCACAGGGCCCCGCTGAGGGAGCTCATGCACTCGGGGCACGTCCTGGCGGTGGCGCGGGGCCACGGCCGCTGCCGTGACGGCCTGACGGTCTGCCGCGGGCGTCCGAGGGGGACGCTTCGCAGGACGCGAGGCGCGGTGGTGTGTGGACCGTCTCCGGAGGGCGCTGGCTCTAGTCACTTTCCCAGGCGAGCACCGGCTGGGTTCGAGAAGGAGGCGCCCTGAGCGGTCAGCTCAGCCTGAGGGTCTGTAGGGACGCGCCCTCTCTGGGTCCCTCCTTACCCGTTAGTCACCAGGACCTGGGTTTACTGGAGCCGTCAGGAAGCGGAGGGGCAGGAGGGGAGGCCTCCCGAAGTGTCCCTGAGGATCTGACGGAGCCCCTGACGGAGGCCCTGACCGAGCCGGGTCAGAGCTGCGGGCCTTCCCGCGGGGCAGGGTGTCCCCCCATAGGGGCCCTTCCTGCAGCGCGAGGCCACGAGGAGCCGTGCTCTCCTTGGGTGACAGAGAGACAGGGCAGCACAGACCCGCTGACCTGACTGGTCTGATTGCTGCCAGTCATGTGCCATGTAGACGCGTCCATAGGCCTGAGGACGTGGCTGAGGTTTGTATTCAGAAGATCCACTCTCTCTCCAGCAGCGCCGGCAGTGACGGTGGACGGACTGACCGAGGACTGAGGCCGTGGGGCGGGCAGAGCAGAGACTGACATGAAGCGCCCCCGCTGCCGGCGGCTCTAAGTGTGGGAACAGCATTCGTGAGCACACGATAAAGGTACTTTAAATGCTCCTTGCTTCGTGTGGTCGTCGGTGTCGCTCTGTCTTCGGACAGAGACAGCCTGGGAGCCGTGCACACGTCCGCGGAAGCTTCCAGAGCTCAGTGCTGCCGGGGTCCAGGCGGCTCCGAGCAGCTCGCGGGCCAGGCCACCGCGCCCCTGCTCAGAAGACGGCGGGCTTCATGGGAGCTGGGGGCCTGCTGGGCGGCGAGCTGTGCCGGCAGGGGTGCGGCCCCCGTCCTGGGGGGCCCCGGGCAGCCCTGCAGCTTCCTCACAGCCCCGCTTCCACCACAGGGCGCCACGAGTGGGTGCTGACCGCGGGAGCGCAGCCCACGGAGCCCTGGTCTTGGAGAATCTGTCTTCTACCTCGGAAACGTTGGGGGCTTAATGTGTGTGTGAGCACGTGTGTGTATGCAGGCACCTGGACACGCATGCGCACATATGCGGGCATGTATGTGTACACATACACATGTACATGTGCTTATGCGGGTGCACATGTGCACATGTATATATGTGCACACACACGGGTGTACACACATGTACATTTATCTGCACGCATGTGCATATATACACGTATGCATGCACAGTATGCACGCATGTGTGCGCGTGCATCTGCGTGCACACGTATATGTGCGTGTGTGCACATGCGTGTACACGTGCACGTACATCTGTCACGTGTACATGCACACAGTGTTCTCATGCATGTGAGCACACGCACATGTATGTACACATACATGCACACACGTGCACAGGGCATGTGCACGTGTGCTGTGTGCATATTTGTGCACGCATGTATGTATGTATGTGTATGTATATAAACAAACCAGTGGATCATACGTTCTGCTTACAGGGGTGACTGCTCAGCCCCGAATGTCAGGGCAACAGGTCAGGCCCGGGGCGGGGGTGGGGGCAGGTGGGCAGGAACCGGCGCTGTCGGCTCTGGGGGTTCCCATGGCGGCTCCCACCTGGTTCCTGCTCTGAGGGCTTCCTTGTCAGAGCTGCCTTGGGTCCAAGTTCATCCACTCCAGCGAGCCGCACGCTTATTTAGGGGAGCGGAAGGAGCAGTGCCCCAAGGCGTCTGCACGCCGTGCATGGAAAGAGCAGGGGACACGTGTGCCATTCCATTTCGCATTGTCTTGAGAAAGCAACATGGCCGAGCGCAGGGGCGCTGGCGCATTCTGTGCAGCCCCAGAGACCCACATGTCTTCCTCTGAGCACCCCGGCGACGCGGAAACAGGAGTGGTGACACGCTTCCCGTGCCCTTTGTGAATCTCCGGTCTACACTTTGAGAGCGTCTCAGGCCACACTGGCCGCGTCTTCAGGTGGCTGCCTGTGGCCAGGGGCTGCATGTTGGACGGGGCGGGAAAGGGGCTGCGTCTGCCCGAGTCCGGCCCACCCTGCCCTGCGCACTGTCTGGGGCAACGGCGGGTCCCACAGGTGCCCGTGAGCCTCCCTCCCCACGCAGGGTGACAGTGTGACCTCCGCCCGGGTTGGGTAGGAGCGTTAGCAGGCTGCAGCTGAGCAGAGGAGATCCCATTTGCGGGACTAAGTGTCTGCTCGTGTTTCACCGCTTCCTTAAATTCTGTTACAGAAAACACGAAGCATTCAGAAAAGTGGAAATAAACCGCTCGCGTCCCCGTGACCACAAACGACCACAGTGAGCACTTGACCCCAGACCCTGTCTTCTCCAACCGCACAGGTTTTGTGGCAGGAGCACACACTGGTCTTCGCTCCCGGGATGGTTTAGCTTCTGTGTCCACCTGCCTGGGCCCCGAGGTGCCCAGGTACTTACTCGGACGTAATTAATCCCGATGTGTCTGTGAAGATGTTTCTGGGCTGTATTGACATTTGAGTCAAGCGGACTGAGGGAAGCAGATGGTTGTCCCTGGTGTGGGTGGGTCTCATCCAATCAGTTGAAGGCCTGAGCAGAATGAAAAGGCTGACTGTCCTCTGAGTAAGGGAACTCCTCCTGCCTGATTGCCTTCGAACTGAGATGTTGTGTTGTGTTTTCCCTGCCTTTGATCTGAACTGAGAGATGGGCTTTCCTGGGTCGTGAGGCTTCGGGTCGGAACTGCCCTCCTCGTGTCCAGGCTGCTGACGACACGCACGGGACCTGCCAGCCTCCGTAACTGCATGAGCCTGTTCTTTAGAACCAGCCTCCCATTGGCTCTGCTTCTCTGGAGAACCCTGGCCAATACCCCTCCGTAACGAAGAAGGTGGCCTCAGCCCACAGAGATGTCTGGTCTCTGTCCCTGGTGCCTGGTACTTTCCCAAGGACTAGACATGTCTCTGGGACTCAGGATGGCACCCAGACAGTTGCCGCTAACACGGTGACTCAGAACGGAGTCGGCTGCACCAGAGACACGGGCCACGGGCTGTCAGCCTGAGCCCTCAGAGAGAAGAGGGCTGGAGCTTGAATTCAGCCACACGCAGGGCAATCAGTCATGTCTGTATAACGAAGCCCCAGGAAAGGCTGGGCACCGGGCTGGGCTGAGCGTCCCCTGGCTGCTGACCCACGTGGATGTGCCAGGAGGGTGGTGCATCCTGAAGGCACAGAGGCAGCACCTGTGGGACCCTCCACCTCATCTGTGCATCCCTTCCCTCGGCTGTCGGATCCTCTTGTTACAGTGAAACTCGAATTTTGAGCATAGTCCTTCCCCGAGTGCCGTGGGTTGTTCCGGCAAACCGTGGTGCACAAGGGTGGTGGTGAAGATCCCCAGCTTTGCAGCCAGCTGAGCGTGGGTGCTGCGGGGCCCCTGGCCTGCAACTGGCCGTGGAGTGAGAGCAGGCTCGTGGGAGTGGGTGCCCGCACCATGCAGTGTGCCTGAACTGCTTGCTACTCTTCCTCATTCACTGCTGGATTTTGCCCCCGGGGCCTCCCACTGGCTGCTTCCGCTGTGGGAGACTAGAACCCACGTTCTCTTTACCCTCGTCATCCTGGGAGGGGACAGGCCCGGGAAGGGTCCTGTCAGGCTTGTCAATGCCCAGAAGGGTGAAGAGAGCTCACTAGGTCCTGCAGAAGGTCGGGGAGGCCCATCTGGTCTCGGGGGAGCGGAGGCCAGGTGGTCTGGGCCTGAAGGAAGCCAGCAGCGCTGGCCAGGGCCTCCCGCCTGAAATGCTCGTGTGTTTTTGGTTCGCGCTGCCCTTTGGGCTCGTGTTCTTGGCCATCTGTGACGGGCATGCCACGAGCCTGCCCTCATGGAGAGACCCAAACCCTCTTCGATCGGCCCCTGTACGGCCTGACAGATTATGGAATAATTCTCATTGTCCTCACTTGTCTGAGAATAAAACACTTTATTCTGAAAGTAAGGCAGCACGCACTAGCATCTGATCTCTTGATGAAGCAAAGAAAAGCTGGCTTATTTTTAGATCGTGAACTTGCTGTTAAGTCTTATTTTGGATCCTGTGTGTTTAACTGCCTGGTACAGTTTGGCGCGTTCCCTGTCCCGTGGGTGTTGGTGTGTCACCCACGGGACCCAGCACTTCCCGGGTCCAGTCCACACAGCGGCCGCTGCTGCTGGTTCCCAAAGAGGAAGAAGTCCGAGCTGAGTCTTTGGCTCACACTCCCCCTTCCCTCCCAGGACGCCCCACGGTCCGTCTCTTTGTGCTGCTTTCTAGGCTGCAAGTAAATAGACTTTAAAAAAAGAACCTCAGTCTCTTGCCTTCCCAGACTGATTTTAGAAATTAAATGTAGGTGCTTAGAATAAATTCCCCAGAAATCACTGCTGTGAGGTCCACCGCACAGCTAGCGGTAGAATGAGCACGTTTAATCTTCACGTCTACGGCCATCTCTGCGAGCTGGGGGTTCTCTGGAGCAATTGGCCGAGGAGTGGGGGGGGCATGGAGGGGAAGGGTCCACAGGCGGGGTGGGTGGGGACAACCAGGGGACAGAGGTGGGGCCGGCTCGGGGTCTCGGCCTGCCTGAGAGCGGCACGAAGTCGGTTCTTGAGGCTGAGCTGGGAACCGGCCTCCCACAGGCACCCGCAGGCGCCGGGTGCGATCTGTCAAACAGCGTGCGCCCGGGTACATGGAGGCACACGGGGCAGCGAAACTGCTGCAGGCTTCGGATAAAGCACCATCTTCAGCTGGGAGCGCGGATGGGCGAGAGGCAGAAAGCCAGCCCCTGGGATCCCCGGAACCTGTGCAGGCGTGAGTCCCTTAGCGGGCACGACACTCGGGGTCCCGGAGGCGGGCCGGCCGGTGCCCTGGGTCCTGAGAAGCTGAGTCGCTTCTGAGTCAGATTGACAAGACTCATGTTCCTGAGGTAGCTTGGAGGGTGGGAGCCCACTCAGGACCACCAGTCTCCCTCGTGGGTGTGGTGAGGTGCTGACTTCCATTTCTGGGTAAACTGGCTCTTGGTACCAAAAAGGGAGGAAACCCCTCCCCCCTTTACTCATGCATTTTCTCACCCCAACACTGCAAAGCCTTGTCTGCAGCCAACACAAGGAGAGCGGTTGCTGCCACGCTTCTGTGCTGTGCAAGAGATGGTGGGAAATTAGTACAATTTCTTCCTCGAGTGTTTGGTCAGATTCACTGCTAACCCTGTCTGGGTCTGGGGGCCGGTGCTTTGTGTCTTAGACTGTTACTGTCGGTTTCTTCTTATGTGAGTTTTGGCAAATTGTGTCTTTCAAGGAATTGGTCTGTTTCACACGGTTTATCAAATACGTGGGTGTGAAGTTGTTCATGGCTTTCCTTTGTTTTCCTTCTAATGTCCGTGGGATCTGTAGTGATGTCCCAGCTTTCATTTCTGATGTTAATTTGCCTTTTTTAAACCTAGTTTTTGCAACACTCTCAAACTTACAGTAAAGTTGCAAATTATGAAAGTTTTTTCTCTCTACTGAACCATTTCAGAATAAGCTGCTGACATCGTAGCCTCCTCCCATGTTGTAACGTGCGTTTCCAATAAGCAAAGATCCTCTCTTACAGAATCACAATCCAGCTCTCAATATCAGGAAGTTAATATCGACTTTACCATCTAATCCTTGGGCCCATTTGGTGCCAGTTTTCCCACTGATCAAAGGATCTGGTTCAGCACATCTTACGTTTAGCTGCCAGGTCCCGTTCATCTTCAGTCTGGAACATTCCTCAGGCTTCCCTGGGCTATCATGGAAATGTCACTGTTGAAGATTACGGGGCAAGTAGGATGTTCCTTATTTGGGGTTTGTCTGATGTTTCTTTTTTTGGGGGTGGGGAGTGCACAAGCCGGGGAGGAGCAGAGATGGCCGGACAGAGGATCTGAGGCAGGCTTCATGCTGACAGCAGTGAGCCCAATGTAGGGCACGAACTCAGGGACTGCGAGATCATGGCCTGAGCCTAGTTGGACACTCACCCAACTGAGCCCCCAGGTGCCCCGCGATGTTTCACACATGAATACATGCGTGATGTCCATGCATCTTGGCGCTGAGATGTGTGGACGTCAGAGAGCCAGCACTGGGTCAGCGTGTGTATCAGGTTTAAGTGGCCCCATGGCTACTGGGCCGTTTTCATCACCGTTACAGGGACGTCTCTCAGGCGCGGCCACTGTAACTCTGCTCCTCCATTACTATCTCGTGTGGGAGTGCTTTGGAGTCAGGGAAGTGTCCTGATTAAACTTCCTATTTCTATAGTCATTCACTTGTCTGTATGGACTCATGGTCCAGCGGTTTAAAGGGCTGTCGTCTGCTAACTACCTTTATTTATTTTGATGTTTAAATTCTCCCCAGTCTGGCCGGAGGAAGCCCCTGCAAGGGGCTCCCACGTCTCTGGCACGTCCCTGTCACCTTCGAGAACCTTCCTGCTTTCTGACACAACACAATTTTCCAGGCCACCTGGTCCTTTCTCTGCCGCAGCCGTGGGCTCAGCCGTTCCTCCCAGGAGCACTGGCTCTGTTTGGTGGGGCCTCCCTTGTTCTGAACCCCAAGTGCCAGGTTTAGGCTGGGAGAGGGGGCAGGGGCCTGGGAGGCGGATCCCCACATGCCCCCACCACCCCCAGCTGCGGAGACACACCGGGCTCCGTGCGCCTCCCAGCGCCCCCCGGGGCCCCTGCGTCCTCCCCAGTGGGGCCGGGGCCCTGCCCGTCACCTCGCTCTGCTGCTGCAGCCCCGCAACCCCCTTCTCCCCTTCTTTTCTGGTTGAGTTTTTAACAACCCGCTTCTCGATTCTGCTTCAAATGAATCCCCAGATGTCGCTTTACTGAGCCGTGTGCTGTCGCCGCGGCCGTGGGTTACAGACGTGCATCATTCCTCCCTGAGCCTTTCACAGGGCCGATCACTATGGCAACCACAGCGCGGAAAATTGCTTTGTCTCCTCAAAATACCCTTCAGAGAAAGGTCATTCAGTGTTAATGTTTCCCAACTAAAACCGGCCGTGTCAGCAGCGCTCAGAACACCGTCACCGCGTGTCCCTCTGCGTGCGTGGATTCAGTCCTGCGACGTCAGGAAACTCTGGAATGAGGACTCATCCGGGAGGCGGGCTGTCACGCCGCCCGCGCCGGCCTGAACTTGGAAGGCACGTGTTTGTTTCGGTCCTCGTGTTGCAGGGCAAGCCTTCCTGCTCCCGGTGCTGGCAGTGTCCCGTCCCCCCGCTCCGGGTGTGCGTTGGGACGGCGAGGGGCACCCGGCGACCTCCACAGCGGTCGCTAGCTTGGCGGTGACGGAGCCCGGGCGGGTCAGGCGGCGGCCACGTTTTGTTGTTTTTGTTGTTGTTGTTGTCCACTGGGCCTCAGGGTTTTTATATAAAATCTCGTTAGCTGAGAGGCTTTCTTATAAAACCCACTTGGGCGGGGTTCTGGTGGCTGCAGGGGAAGGGAGGACACCCAGGGGCGCTGCGGTCTCAAAGCTGACCTCTCTGCAGACGGCTCGAGGCGGCGCATCTCTGCACCTGTGCCTCTCTTTCCCTCGAGAGCTACCTGCCACTGGGGCGCCTGGGGGGCTCGGTCAGCTGGGTGGCTGACTCTTGATCTCGGCTCGGGTCACAATCTCATGGTTCGTGGGATCGAGCCTCGTGTTGGGCTCTGTGCTGACAGCATGGAGGCTGCTTGGGATTCTCTCTCTCTGCCTCTCCCCTGCTCACACGTACGTGCTTCCCCCCAAGATAAATAAATCTTAAGAAAAATTACCTTCCATCAAATTCACACATAAGCACCTTCTAACATGCAAATAATGCTCTGTAGTTTACAACCAGAAGCACACGCATGCACACACGGTTAAATCATTTAAAAGGGGGCGCCTGGGGGGCTCAGTCGGTTAAGCGTCCGACTTCGGCTCAGGTCATGATCTCGCAGTTTGTGGGTTCGAGCCCCGTGTCGGGCTCTGGGCTGACAGCTCGGAGCCTGGAGCTGCTTCAGAGTCTGTGTCTCCCCTTCTCTCTGCCCCTCCCCCGCTCATGCTCTGTTTGTCGATAATAAATATAATTTAAAAAAAACTTCACTATTTCCTAGGAACAACGATATTTTTCAGCCTGACACAGCTAGTGTCCCCCCAGAAATCACCGGGATTCCGTATCCCCATTTACCTGACTGTCCCCCACGTGTCTTGTACATATTTTTTTCAATCTAGGACCACACATTGCAGTAGTTTATAATGTTTCTCTAATTTTCTTTAATCCACAACCTTTTAAAAATTTATTTATTTGGAGAGAGAGAGTGCGAGCAGGGGAGGGGCGGGGGGGGGGGGAGAGAATCCAAGCAGGCTCGGTGCTGTCAGTGTGGAGCCCGACGCGGGGCTCAAACCCACGAACCGTGAGATCACAACCAAGAGTCCCCTCAGCCCCCGCCGTGGCCTCTTTCTGTCCTTCCAATACCTCAGCGTGGAGTCCAGGTGTGTGGTGTCACGTGGCTTCCACGGTACGGCTTTTCCAGTTCTTTCCTCGTGAGTCGATTCAGGCCAGACCTTTCGGTGTGGCTGCTGCAGAGGTGACAGGGGACAGGCGCAGTGTTCTTCCTGCTTTGCTGTGGCAGGAGAGCGAAGCAAGTCACCAAACCACGGGCTTGTCCCGTGTGGATGACTGTCCTTGCGGGCATTGGCGGGGCCCGGGGATGACACGTCGAGGCGGCCGGAGCGTCATGTTCCCCAAGGACCTTGCTCCATGGCTTCGGCTTCCGGCAAGCGTGGGCGGCACTGCGCCTCGGTCGCTCCTGGCACGTTTATTCACCGGCTTGCTTTTGTGAAGAAGAATTTCTTTCTATCGCCTGTGAAAAATAATTCACCACGGGTTCAATTATTCTTTAGAATCCAACATATTATATTCAGTCACCTCCGTAATCCTTTGCTGATCAAATCGTTCCAGGGCTGGCCCTCGGAGCCTCTCCATCAGCGTCTTGTATCTCTCGGACACACGGCATTTGTCTCTAAGTACGTGTCTGCCTCCGGACAGAAGATGGTCCGAGCCCACGCTGTTCTTGCTCCGCCGAAGGCCTAGAGTGACCTCATCTTCTCAGCAGCCTTCATTTCTTGTCACGAGGAGTGGCGTTTGTATCCCACAGCCAAGGGGGCAGGTATGCGGCCCGGGGGCGGGCATGCCTGTCACTGCCGGGGGCCTCACTGCCTGTGGCCCTTGAGCGGACACAGTCGGGAGTCCTGTACTCCCGCTCCCGCTCCAGCTCCGGCCCGACAGCACAGGGCTGTCCGCGTCTGTGTGTCCCCTCTCCCGGGGAGACTCCGGCTCTCCCAGACCGTAATGGATTTGGACTCTCTGCTCTGTGCTGCGTACAGCGGGCCCAAGTTCATTGCAGAATCCTTCCGCCAACAACAGCACTCGCAAAAGCGAGCCTGAGAAAGACTCGGGATTTCTCTGCAATGATCTGTGTCCTTAGAATGCACTGCACAAAGCGTGAATAGTCTGAGAACTTGTCAGTAGTTAGTTCTCAGTTAACCATTATTTTTAGTTTTAGGGAGCAGGTGCAAACGAGCAGGGGGACGCCCAGAGGGGGGGAGGATCCTAAACAGGCTCCACACTCAGCACAGAGCCTGACGTGGGGCTCGATCCCACAGCCCTGGGATCATGGCCTGAGCAGGAGTCAAGACTCAGACACTGAGCGGACGGGGCCGCCCGGGTGTCCAGTTCGTCTTCTCGTGTACACAGAATTAGCGTACTCTGTCTACGCTTGTATTTTCCTACTTAACGTAAACTGTGTCCGGGAGCCCGCCCTCCAGGAGCTTCCAGCATTTCCCCGCGTGTAGCTGCGCCTTCCGTGTGGCTGCCGTAGGCGGGCACGTAGCTCCGTACTCCTTGCGACTGGAAATACCGCTGGCGTGGATCCCCTTGCGTGGGTGTTCATGAAGACCTAGTTCTCGGGGCTGCTTCCTAGAGGTGAGGTTTCTGGGCGAAGGGGCACGTCCCCGTGTTCTAGGTGTCACTGTAGGGGCGACTGACCGCAGGCGTCCTGCTTGTCCACAGCCGTGTGGTCACACTTGGGAGGTTTGTCCACGAGGGACGCGGGACGCAGGACGCGGGACGTGCTTTCCCGGTGCTCGGGACTTAACTCTGTATCTGTGAGTGAAGTTGGACACCTTTTCATACGTTAAGGGCCTTTTAGGTACTGTTTTATGTGAACTGCTTATGTGTTTTGTTCATTTTTCCATTGGAATTTTGGTCTTTTCTCTGTTTTTGAGATCACTTCATAGGTTTGGGGGGTCAGCCCTTTGTCTGTGGCGCTGCGGCCCTGACCTCTGCCAGTGTCTTCACCGGTCTAGCAGTTTGAGTTGGTTTACGGTGTTTTACAAAAAGTTAAAAGGTGTTTATACTCAACCCATCTGTGCTTTTACTGCATATTAATTATGAGTTAGAGTTTAAAGGGCTTCCCTCACATCCTTCGTGTCCAGACTATAAAAGAACTCACCCATGTTTTGTTCTAGGTGTTTGTCCGTTCGATCACTGAGCCATCTGGTCTTTATTCTGGCACGTGATGTGAACCAGGGATGCATTTCTGGGCCACCCAGTGGTCACAGTGTCCTCTGTCACTACAAGTCTGCCTTTCCCGGCAAAGCCACGACGCCCCTTCTCGGATGCGTCTCCCCGTATACCGTTGAGCCCGTGCCTGGACCCTTCCCCGCGTCAGTCTTCTCGTTTACCAACACCGTAGTTGTAATGACGGAGGCTTCTTAGTGTGTGTTAATATCTGGTGGGACTAATCCTCCTGCCTTGGTCTTCTTTTAGTTTTTCTAGTTGTTACTGTATGCTTAATTTTTCATTTAAACTTTAGAATCAACTTGTGTGAGTCCCAAATAAAAACTTAACTGGGAGTTTCATTACAGTTTTTTAAATTTATATGCTGTCTCCAGGAGGATCGATATTTTTATAATATTGCATTATCCCATCTGAGAACAAGGGATGTTTCTGCATTTGCTGAAGTTGTTTTTGTGTTTTTATTTATTTGAGAGCAACAGAGAGAGAGAGAGAGAGAGAGAGAGAGCACGAGCGCATGAGCAGGGGAGGGGCAGAGAGCAAAAGGGAGACACAGAATCCAAAGCAGCTCCAGGCTCCGAGCTGTCCGCACAGAGCCCTACATGGGGCTCGAACCCACGAACCATGAGATCATGACCTGAGCTAAAGTTGGACACTTACCCGACTGATCCACCCAGGTGCCCTGTTTTTGTGTTTTTAAAGCTGGCTTAAGGGGTGCCTGGGTGGCTCAGTCAGTTAAGCCTCCGGCTTCAGCTCAGGTCAGACCTCACATTCGTGGGTTCGAGCCCCGCGTCGGGCTCTGTGCTGACAGCTAGCTCAGAGCCTGGAGCCTGCTTCCGATTCTATGTCTCCTTCTCTCTCTGCCCCTCCCCCTCTCATGCTCTGTCTCTCTCTGTATCAAAAATCAATAAAAACATTAAAAAAAAATTTAAAGCTGGCTTAAAATTATTTTCATATTTGTAACTTTTTTGATAAGCTAATTCCTAAGTACTTTATCCTTTCTGTTGCTTTTCCAATGGTGAGTTTCTCTTCCATTATATTGTTCATTGTTTGGGTGCGCACATACACACGCTGTTGGTTTTCATAGATTTATTTTACATTCTGCTATTTTTAAAATTTCTTTTATTGTTTTTGTTAGTTTTGGTATTGAGTCTCTTCAGTTTTCCAAGAATATTATTATTACATCATCTGCAAATGAACTTTTATTTCTTTCCAAATTTCTAACCCTATAATTCCTTTTCCTGATCTAACTGTGTTCATTTTATTGCCAATTGATTGTTAAATAGTAGTGCAGAGAGTGAGTGTTCTTGCCTCGTTTCTGACCTTGATGGGAAACGTGTCTGTCGTTTCCTATGAAGACAGATGATGAATTCAAGGCTGATTCTATGTACACACATGGACATGCGTGTGCATACATGTGTGCATGTGTATAGGTATGGATAGATATGCGTGTGTGTGTGTGTGTGTGTGTGTGTTTTTAGAGGGGTACTTTCTTACTATTTTTTTCATCAGGATTTTTTTTTGTATTATGGAGAAAATCATAATCTTTTCCTTACAACTTTTATTAGATTGGCAGATTAGAATAATGGATTTTCCGATATTGATGCAGCCTTATAGTCCAGAATCAGTTCTGCTTGGACATGATGCACGGTTTTTTAATGTGTTGTGGATTATTTGCGCTCATATTTTATTTAGGATTTGCTACATTGATATTTATAAGAGATGTGGATCTATAGCGATCTTTTTGGCACTGTCTTTGTTGCTTATGATGTCACTGTTACAGTGTGACATCTAGAATAATTTTAGGATGTTGAGGTCGTGTTGTATTTGCTGAGGACGTTCCCTGTAAATCCACCTAGGCCTTGGTTTTTCTCCTGAGACAGTTCTTCGATAACTTCATGTGTTTTGTCCGCAGAAGTAGGTCTGTTCAAGCTTTCCATCTTTATTTGCGTCAAGTTTAGCAAATTGTATTTTCCTAGGAGATTATTCAGTTCATGCAGGTTTTTAAATGAATTTGCATATGGGGCACGTGGGTGGCTCAGTTGGTTAAGCGTCCAATTTCAGCTCAGGTCGTGATCTCACAGTCCGTGAGTTCAAGCCCCACGTCGGGCTCTGTGCTGACAGCTGGGAGCCTGAAGCCTGCTTCGGATTCTGTGTGTGTCTCTCCCTCTGCCCCTCCCTTGCTGATATGCTCTGTCTCTCTCTCTCTCTCTCTCTGTCTCTGTCTCTCTCTCTCTCTCTCTCAAAATTAAATAAACATTAAGGGCATCTGGGTGGCATAGTTGGTTAAGCGTCTGACTTTGGCTCAGGTCATGATCTCGTGGTCCATGAGTTCGAGCCCTGCATCAGGCTCTATGCTGACAGCTCAGAGCCTGGAGCCTGCTTCGGATTCTGTGTCTCCCTCTCTCTGCCCCTCACCCACCCATGCTCTGCTTCTCGAAATAAATAAATGTTAAAAAAAACTTTTTAAAAAATTAAATAAACATTAAAAAATTTTTTAAATGAATTTGCATAGAGTTGTACAAAATCTTACTATATTTTTATGTTCAATTGTTTCATGGTTATGCCTGTCTTTCATCACTTCTTTTCTTCCTTCCTTCCTTCCTTCCTTCCTTTCTTCCTTCCTTCCTTTCTTTCTTTCTTTCTTTCTTTTCTTTTTTTCTTTCTTTCTTTCTTTCTTTCTTTCTTTCTTTCTGAGAGAGAGAAAGAGAGAGAGAGAAAGAGCACCAGCAGGGGAGGGGACGGTGGGGGAGGGAGAATCCTAAGCAGGCTCCACACTCAGCACGGAGCCTGATACGGGGTTCGATCCCACAACCCTGATCTTGGAACTGAAATCCAGGGTTAGCTGCTCAACCAACTGAGCCACCTGGGCACCCCCTTTATTTTCTTCATTAGGCAAATGATAGAGCTGTCTGTCCATTTCTTTTAAAAGAAACAACCTTCTGAGTAGTCATTCTCTTTCCTATTCTATTCCAGCCCCTTAGGAGTTCCATCTAGTGTGATATAATAAACATTAAATGTGACTCATTTTCTAGTCTGTATCCCACGTGCTCTCAGCCTTCTTGTGTTATTCTTTCTGCTTTCTCTTTATTTTATCACTATTTTTCCAAATTTTTGAGTCAGGAACTTAATTCCTTTTTTTTAACTTATTCTATTTGGTATAATTATTTAAAGTTATAAAATTTTCTCTGACCACTATTTTAATTGTACTCCATGGATTCTGATACATCGTGTTCTTATCACACTAATTGTTAGTGATTCTGCAATTCTTATTGGTACTTTTTTCCGTCAATTGTTTATTATAATTTTTTTTAATTTTCAAGAGAAAAGACCCTTTGGTATTTCAATTCTGTATTCAATGCTAACTTTTTTTTGTATTTCTATTGCATATTTATGTTTGTATTTTATTATTAAATTTTATTTATGACTGATAAGTGGTAAATTTCTGTGAATGTTCCATGGGCATTTGAGAAGGACCATGTTCTTGATTTTCAGAGGCAAAGTTTGATAATTTATCACAATATCTACTTGATTGACTGTCCCATTTCCTGTTTTGTCCTTTTGACTTTTTTGAACAGAGAGTAGACGTGCGCTCCCATAAAGCGCATGTTACCTCCTTGCGGGGATTTTCTCTGTGAGCCAGTTTGAAAATCCCGAATTTTCAATGTTGGGTTTGTGTTTACAGAGTATAATTTAATGTTTTCTGTTTCTTTTTTTTACATTTTGTTGTCTTTTCTTTCGTTTTTGTTTTCTCTTGGTAATCAGGAAGTGTGTTTTGTAGTAATGGTTACCTTTACACTAATGCCTTTTCTTATGCCTGTCGTCTTTTTTTCCTCTTAGATGGAGCCTGATTTTCATCAGCTGTAAATGACATCTGCTGAGTCCCATCTGCTGTTTATTTTTCCCTCAGGCTTCTTATTTATTGGTGTTGTCTTGTTTCTACTTGACACTGAACATTTATGTACTATTCTTCTATCCCTGTTCCCGCACCGGTGTTAGTTTTAGATCTACAATTAAATATTTTCAAGGCTCACAATCAGTCCTTTTGGTCAATGTTTTCCTTGGTCAACATGCGTTTGGAAATAGTTTGTCCTTAAATTCCCCAGGAAGAGCATCGAGGCGCAGTATTTCAGGAGCTCTTGAATGCTCACACCTGCTTTTCTGTACCCTGATTTTTGAAGGACAACTTGAAAGAGAAAAATCTTTGACTCCTCTGTTCTTTCCTTGAGTTTTTTTTAAAGCAGCCGTCAGTCCACTGTGGCGGCCGCAGTGTGTTGCTCTCTGGGCGTCAGGGGTTAATTAGTGTTCTTCCCTTTGTGAGTCCCTCGTTCTGTTTACCCGGAGGAACAAAGCATTTAAAGTGTCTCTAATCACTTTATCAGGACGTGTTCTGGTTTTGATCGGGTTCCGGTTTTGATCATTTGATCATTTGATCTGGTTTGTTATAATTTTTCCAGACACACATGGGCCTTTTTAACATACAGATGCCAGCTTCTTAAAATTCCACAAATTGCCTTCTTTATTAGATTCTACTCTATAAGTATTAGCTGCTTTTTTTTTTTTAAGTTTTTTTTTTTTTTTTTGAGACAGCCTGCATGCTCAGGGGCAGGGCAGAGAGAGAGGGAGAGAGAGCGAGCCCCAAGCAGGCTCCACACTCTCAGCACAGAGCTGGACGCGGGGCTCGAACTCACGAATCATGAGATCCTGGCCTGAGCCGAAATTAAGAGTCGGACATTTAACCCACTGAGCCCCCAGGGGCCCCGGTGTTCGCTGCTTCTCACCGGTACGCGGCTTTCCTTCCGGAGCGCTGCTCCCCTTAATGTTGGATCTCTGTCTTTTGTACGTCCGGGTCTCCCTTTGATCCTTTAAAACCTTTCTTTTTTATTTCCGTTTTTAGGGCTGTTTTTATTCCTGTTCCCAATGTCCCTTGTTACATATCCAGTTGACTATATTATCCCTTGGGCACCAAACCGTTTAATTTTTACTTCTTTTACTTCAGTTTCTTCCCTGATTTCAGCAAATTCTCATTCACATATTTTGATATTAATTCTTTCTGTTTCGTTTTCAGATATTGGACTTTTGATGTGGAGTTTTTATTATTTTAAAGAAAAAAGGTTTCATAGTATTTACTTCCGGTTGGGTTGTTACTCACAATTCTCCTCTGTTCCATGGTATTTTTTTAGGTTTTATTTTGTTTTTTTGTTTTTTTGCGTGGAGAACTTTCACCGGCCGAGGTTCCTTCTTACGAAAGCGGCGCTAGTGCGCGACCCTGCGCAGGCGGCAGAGAGGGTTTGGTTCAGTTTGGGGCGTGCCGCTCCCGCTCCCTGAGGGAGTCCCAAGTGCCAGCATCTGCCTCCTTCCTGCCCTTCACCAGCCTCCTCCCCTCCCACCATCCTCTCCCCACACGCTGCCATGCCACTTCCTTTTGAGACCCTTGTATTTAAAATTTTTTTAAATGTTTATTTATTTTTGAGAGAGAAAGAGACACAGACTGTGAGCAGGGGAGCATCAGAGAGAGAGGGAGACACAGAATCCGAAGACAGGCTCCAGGCTCTGAGCTGCCAGCACAGAGCCTGACGTGGGGCTCGAACCCACAAACTGTGAGATCATGACCTTGGGGCACCCAGGTGCCCCAAGACCCTTGTATTTTAAAGTAATTTTAGGGGCACTTGGGTGGCTCAGTCGCTTAAACATCTGACTCCTTTTTGGCTCAGGTCATGATCTCACAGTTCGTGGGTTCGAGCCCCATGGTGGGCTCTGTGCTGACAGTGTGGAGCCTGCTTGGATTTCTCTCTCTCCCTCTCTCTCTGTTCATTTCCTGCTTGTGCCTTCTCTGTCTCACAATAAATAAACTTAAAAACTCGTTATAAGATAGTTGTAGACTTGTGGAAGAGCTGTGAAGGTCATGCCGTGTCCCCCATGCACAACCCCCCTCACCCCTCGGGAGCACCTTACTCCACCCCGCGTGTTTATCAGAGCAAAGGCGCCAACCTGGGGACAGCATGTCTGCCCGCCCTCACTGTCAGGACCGCCCCAGTGTCCCCACCAATACCCCCTCCCGGTCCCAGGGCCCAGCCCAGGAGAGCGCATGCTGGCCCCCAGCTCTTGTCTCTGCCGCTTAGGACAGCTTTTCCCATCATCCTTAGTTTTTATGACTGGGAGGCAATAGTGGTCAGGTATCTTCTAGAACATCCCTCTGTTTCGGTTTGTTCACTGATCCTCACGAGTAGACCGAGGTGCTGGGTTTTGGAGAACACTGCTGCAGAGGTGATGCGCCCTCCCATCAGAGCAGATCAGGGGGCACGGTGTCAACATGGCCGTCGAGGCTGACCCCGATCACGTGGTGAAGCAGGTGCCTGCCGGCCCCTCCGCTGAGCAGTCCTGCGGCCTCCTTCCGTGCTCCATTCCGCAGGAGCGAGGGGGTTTGTGTCGCCCTCTCTCAGGCGGAGGGGCGTCCGGTGCCACCTCTCGGAGAGGGCATTGAAGAATTTGGACACACACGAGAGTCGTTACAGGAGTTGGTACGTTTTAGGGGAGAGCCTTGGAGGCCAGGCAAGTATTTTGTTTCCCCTTAAAGTCTTGCCAAGTGTTTCTGGCGCTTGTCACCGCGTCTTTCCTGCAGGCGTTATTACTCTGGTATTCTAATGGGGTTTTCTACTGCTCTTGGTCTTTCTACAAGTATTAAATGGAATTTTTCTTAAGGAAGATTTGTAGTCTTCCACATTTATTCAGTTATTTATATCAATAAAGGCTCATGAATATTTATCTTTGAGGGCTGTGACCTCACACTGTAATTATTTGTTCGGGTGCTCCCTCTGGCCCACATCTGACTTGTATGGGTGCTTCTGGTGATTCCTAGGCCCTCCTGACAAGCATGCATCCTGTTTGTTCATATTTTGAGCACTTTCTCAGTTTCTGCTTCCACGAGACAGTCCAAGTGCGTCTTGCAGTTTCCCTGCCTGGCCTGGAGGCAGCTGCTTCTTCAGGGAGCCCTGGCTCCGTTTGCTGGGGACGGTGTCAGAAGCCAAAGGCTGGGGCTGGATGTGCTCCTGCTGTGGGGTGTCAACTTCTAGTGCCCCCAGCACCTCCAGGAGCTATTTCTTGATCCACTAGGTTTCCCTTTGGGGGTGGGCCTGTTTCTCTCATGGTTTTGTCTGTTCTTGGTCAGCACCCCCTACCTCTGCCTTCCCTGCAGAGTGAGCTGCTCCGGTCGTGCTTCTGGTTTGGCTCCTTGGTTTTGCGTGTTTGTTCTGTCTCCAGCTCGTGGTGGAGGGATGTGGCAAGTCCTCAACGTCACGGAGGAGTAATGGGGTCCCAGTCCTTGTGTGGCTACTGTGCTGGCCACGTCACGGAGGGCTATTAATCTGGAAAGTCCTGTCTTTCAGTTCTAGCAAGTTTTCTTGTATTATTTTTCAGATAATCTTCTCACTTCCCTTTTTTCTGTTTAAACACACATTTAATAAATAAATGTTATTAGAAGACTCAACTGAAAAATAAATGAAAACTTGACACAGCGTCTTTCAGTGAATGAAATGTGGTGCTGTTTTCTCAGTTAGCGGCCATTAACGTTGACGGTGGGTCCTCCTCGCCATCTTTTCTTCATCTTGGTTTCCTCACTCAAGCATCTCGTGGCAAGAGGAATTCAGGGGAGATTTAAATAACTGCAAGTCTGTTGTTGACTTTTCCAAACTGTGCAGCTCTGCCGGCCCGCTGACGGCTCTCCCAGCGGGCTTGAAGCACCTGCGGGGTCCTGCCCAGGAAAACCCGCATGGCCTACCGCTGTCTGAGAGCACCTGCCTAGTCCTCGGCCAGCTCTCCGACCGGAACACGGCTCTGAGTGCAGATTTTGGTGAAATGACCAGCTAAGCTGACGTGACACAGGCGCAGGTGTGTGTGGGCGGCTGGCTCCCGGCACACAGTAGGCATCAACTCCACGAACGCTTACTGGTAGAAGAAATGAGGGGGGCACTCGCAAGTGAGGGGGCTCCCAGGGCCTCCTGCCCCCGCCCAATAGCGGAGCCATCATTGCGGAGCAGGGGACGTGTGGCCCACCAAGACGCAGACCTCACATACCTGTGCAGAGCCAGCAGCTGTTTCCAGGAGATCACAGGTTTAGGCATGGAGTCAGGCAGACCTGAGTCTGAATCCAGTTCTTTACTGGTGGCCTACTGGGTCACATGGGCAAGTCACTTTGTGTCCCAGAGCAAGCTCACCTAAATGGCAGATGTGACTCGACCCCTACCCCCCACACGGCCGGTCCAGCTCTTGGAGGAATCTGTTCTGTACCGTCCGCTGCTCCAGGGCGGGCTGCTCCTGTACGTGTGTGGCTGCCCTTGTGGAGGGAGTGAGGGCTACACTCTGACCCTGGCCTCAACACGAGACACCCGGGGCCCAGAGAAGGCAAGTAGACGCCCAGGGTCACCGCATGGGGACCCGCTGGGCACAACTGGCCTCACCGGGACAAGACAGCGTCTGAAATTCCATTTGAAACATACATTAAATTTCCTGGACTCATCCTTGAAACTTTTCTCTGAATTTCCATCTCTGTCTTTGTTTCCCTTTCTGGATGACTTTCTCTATATCCCACCAATCAAGCTGAAAAAAAAAATAACTCCCATATCTTATGTTTTCTGAATGAATGACTGGGTCTTCGTGGCGTCCTCTTCTTGCGGATCAAACCAGCATCTGTTTTTCTCATTGGTAACGTTACTTCCTCAGCCAGTTCCCTCTGCTACTTTGTTATTTCTAGTTCCTCTTAATTTCTTTTCTTTCCTACCCTCCCACCTCTGCATTTCCTGTTGGGACTTTTGTGCTCTCTGCATGGAGGAGGCTGTTGGCAGGGGGCCCGGCTGTGTGCTGGGGGCGCCCAGGAGCGCAGCCTTCTCTCTGTCACGTACGTTTCCCCAAAGACAACACCCTACTTACCGCTGGTGCCCTGAGAGCTGATGGGGAAGGACCCGGGCGTCTCCCCAGTGGGAAGGCCTTTCCTCAGGCTCTGACTGTGGGGTGACTTCACTCCTTCATGCCCATCCAGGCCTCCTGTCCTTCATCCAAGAGTTCACCGTTCACCCTCCTCAGAGAGGGAGCGTCCTGCCTTCTGTGGAGCGGAGGGGGTCTGCTCCCAGCTGCGGAGCTGCTTGTCCTCTCCACCCCCCGACTTTCTCAGGTGCCTCCACTTTCTGAGCCTTCTAGCGGCCCTGCGGGGCAGCCTGTCGCCCCCCCCCCCCCGTGCCCCATGGCACTTGCCTATGCCGCTTGCCACAGTCTACCTGCTTTTCAGCCCCCTGACCCGCTGCCGGCGCCTTCTCGCCCACGTGTCCCGTGCTGCACGTCTTCTCTGTTGTGATGGATCTGATGCCAGGCAGAAGGGGCTTCGACCCGCTGACGTGCGTGGAAGCTGCCTCCTGCGGTGCCGTCAGGCTGTTTCCCCATGTTACAGTTTGCTGTGCTCCCCAGCCCAGCCCTTTCCCTTCTTGATGTCTGCCTGAGAGGTTTAAATTTGAAAGATTGTCATTTCAATGCTTCCTGCCTGGAGAACATGGAACTCTCTCAATGAAAGCAAACATGAGCTAATAGAAAGAATTAGGTGCGTGTGGCTGCTGGTGCACAGGTGACTGGGTGTGTGCGTGCACGCGCGTGAGTGGGGGGGGTGGGCCCTAGAAGTGAGAGACAAAACGAGAGGGGAGGGGTCCACGCAGAGGGAGGCCCAATAAGCAGGTTTACAAAACGCCAACAGGGCTGGAGCGGGATGCTAATTTGCTGCGATGTGTGCATGCCACTGATAGCAAGTCGGGCCGTGACATTCTGACACGGTCTCTCAGCAAAGGAAGGACCCAGAGGATGCCCGTGTAATTGGAAAGCCAGCAGAGATCTGAGGCGGTGAGGACGGGCCGGCGCATTCTCTGCACAATGGCGTTGGTTGAAGGTTGTATATAAGGTGGCCTTATTAAAGTGACAAGGCGATTTCATTCCTTTGTGCCCGATGATTCTACTTCATTGATTTACAATGGGAAGGATATAATTTTGCTAGTGTTGGCAAAAAGCTCAAATGTCAGCCTTTTCAAATTACCATACTTGCCTTGTTCAGGATGAATAATGAATAAGTCACCTTTTGTCTACAGTTAAATATTCTTGAATAAATACAAAGAGCATAAAAGACATAAATGATTGCCTGATTTATATTTAAAATAAAGATCAACATTGTGATAAACGGTTGAAAACGCTGTGGGTGCGGCGGTAGGGCCGCCCGATAATTACCTTACCAGTGAGGCAGACGCCCAGGTGTAGAGGGCGGTCGGGGCGCGCACCCACTTACCTGCCAAGCCGGGCTGTGGGCTGAGGCCTTCGTGAGGGGAGCCCGGGGCCCAACAGGAGGGCCTGGTCTCCTCAGACCCAGTGGCTGATTCACGCGGGGCCGAGGGTGGCTCTCTGTCACCTTTGGGGCGAGTCTGTAAGAAACACTGGACAAGAGCAGGAGAGCGGGGTTGTCGGAAAACTCCGCAAATCCGTGTTGGGACAACCACGTACCCACTGGGTCAAATTCTGCGCAGCGGCGGGACGGAGAGAGCCTGTCCTGTGGACGCAGAGCTGGCGCTACCCTCGCACAGGAAAGCACGTTCTGCCTCAATACGGCAAAAAATCTTATTTTTATTAAAAATGTGTATGTATGCATTAGGAGACTTCTAGTTTTCTGAAGAAACAACAGAACGCGCGTGTGTCTACGGTTCAGTAGACATATGTGTGTATTGTATGTGTGTGTTTGCGGCAGGTTTGAGGAATTTGCTCACAGGACTGTGGGGCTGGTGAGTCTCAAACGCACAGGGCGGCTTGGAGATTAGAGCTGGTGTTGCGGTTCACGTCCAGAGGCCGCGGGGGCAAAGTCCTCTCTTCTTAGGGAGACCTCAGCCTTAGCCTTGGACTGACTGGATGAGCCCCCCGCCCCCGCATTACGGAGGTAGTCTCCTTCACTCAGGGCCTACTGATTTAAATATTAACCACACCTAAAAAATCATTTCATTGAGATTTCCAGACTGACTTTTGACCACACATCTGGGCACTGTGGCCTCGCCAAACTCACACACAAAATTAACTATCACTATATTATGTATGATTGAAAGAAAAGACATCAACGCTTATTTCTGCATGATTTTTCTTCTCTGTGTATTTACATTGCTTTTTCAATGAACATGCTGTATTTTTCAATGGAGAAATAATACAACAGAATATATGTTCACCGGCGCCGTGTCCCACCCCTCGACACAGCACTCGCACGTCCCCACGCATCAGTGGAGGTTTGAAAGGGGGCACTTGGGGTCCGGATGGTTGCGGGTGAACCGGAAAGGCACTTGGTGGGCGGAGCTCCGCGGGGCCAGTCCCGGATGGTGGGCGGAGCTGTACCGAACCCAGATCCGGTCTGCGTCGCACCCGCCTTCTGAGTGTCCTGCCTGCTGGACACGCGTGCGGGCGGGTAGACGGTGGGTGTGAGCCGCGCGCGGAGCGTTTCTGCGCAGTTAGCGTCCCTTCTTCCCTCCGCGCGGCTGCCGGGGGGGGGGGGGGGGCCGAGGAGATGGCGTCCTTGCTCGTTCTGGGATCTCCCCGGAGCCGTTGGCTGCAGGTCGCGAGCAGGGCCAGCCGCGTGGGCACCCGCCTTGCACGCGCGCTCGCCGTGACCGCCTGGCGCCTGCGCGCCCCTGGGTCTGGGTGTGCCCGTGATCTTCCTGCGCGTTACTCTCCTGTTCATGTGATAGTTCCTGTTCTCTGCGTTTTGAAATTTAGACGTAGGAAGACACTCGTCCCTTCATCCTAGGACAGTACAGGGGCTGCTGCCGCTTAGGTCGGTCCGCGGAGAACCGCCGCCAGATGCCGATCGGCAGACGGTAGATTCCGCGGTTCTGTCTCAGAGCGCCTGGACCCCCTCCGCGGTGGTCCTGGTTTATCCGGAGGCCGCGTGGTGTTACCTTCCTTTATCTGTATATGCAGGGGGGGTGGGGAGAGGGAACCCAAGCAGCGCAGGGGCGCCCTGGTTCCTTCCACCGCTGCTCCCAGGTCCTGGCCCGGGGGCGGGGGGCCTCATCCCTGTCCGGATTGGTGGGACCCCCTTGTGGGGTCTGCACCACTTGCGCTGCGCGTCCCCACCACACTCGCACACGACCGCAGACACACCTGTCCCAGGAGCAGGAGAGATCAGCCTGCGCGATTAGGGGCCTCGAGTCCTGACCCCAAGGCTGGGTCGGGTCCTGTCGCACATCGCTGGACGCTCTTGGCTTTCCTTCCTCGCACAGTTGGAGGCTGTGCACGGGTCACGTGTTGTTACTGTCTCACCACAGCCTCCCTTATGTCCCCACGCCCCGCCCGGGCCCACCGCACACGTGGGTGCCAACATGTGAACGCCATGGGCACAGGGAGCCCAAAGGCTGCTTAACGCTTCTCTTTCGGTCACAGTGCCTCCCCTGGGGGCCTGAGGTCATTCCACCCTCTCCTTCCGTGTGAACCTCATGAGGAGGGACTGTCCCTTCCTGCTTTCCCCACGCCCCCCGTCCGTGATCCCGACCTTGCAGATGGACGCAGTGCGTGTTCTCTTCCATGTGAGGCCATCCTCTCGTTCACCCTGGGACGTGCGTGAGGAGAGCGTGTGTGTGTGTGTGTGTGTGTGTGTGTGTGAATGTGTAGGAGTGTGAACACATCTGCGTGTGTCTGTGAATGTGTGCCTGTGTGTGTGCATGTTGGGGTGTGTGTGCGTGTGTCCGAGCATATATGTGAGTGGGTGTGCACAAATGTGTGTGTCGGGGGAGCGGTGCATGGGTGCATGAAGGACTCACTAACAGGGCCAGGCCCGGCCCAGCAGGAGCACCGGGACACGGGCTGAAGGCACAGACGGTCCACTGTGGAGGGAGGTCTGTGGCCCAGTTGGAGGAGAGGTGAGTGGGTCGTGGGGGGCGGGGCGCCTGGTGAGCCCCTCGAGGCCTTGGGTCCCTTCCCTGCTGGCTCTGGTGCAGGAGACCATTTCCCAGCTGCTGGTCTCGGATGCCGTGTCTGGTCACCGGGCGGTGGGGGGCGGGCTGACCGGGGCAGGACCCGCGTGCTGTGTCCTGCTGCTCGCTGCGCCAGCCGGGGCGTTTTCTGGGCCTCGGGACTTCTCTGGCGTTCCGTGCTCCGCTTTGTGATTCGGAGGTGCTGCCGTCTCTCGGGGGGTCACTAAGCCACTACTGAAACCCCCCGTCTCCGGAGTGCGCACGGGGTCCCGGCTGCCCCCCACTTTGCCTACACGGGTGGTGGCTGTCGTCACAGCGGGTGCATTCAAACGTATCTGATCTCTTCCGATTCAACGCGAAGGAGATCAATAGAAGAAATTTTGTTTTATTTAAGGGAAAAAACAGCCTGTCTACCGTCAAGAGTTTCTGGTTTGGTTAGTTTGGCCAGAAAGTGGTCAAACCCCCTCCTGCCGTAATGGGCTTGATGCACTTGAAGAATAAATGTGGGGTCCCGAGCCTCCTTTGTGCCTCGCTCGGCCTTTGCTGGCATGTCCCTTCTGATCCTTTGTGTACCCAGTCCCTTTTTATATTTAAAAAACCTTCACCCAAATACCCATCAAATGTGACTGCGTTAAATGTAAACACACCCTCCCTCAATTGTCTACAAAGCCGAGCTCAGTGGCTCTGCCAAGAAAATGTGAAGCCAACCTTTTAAAGCCTTCTCTGAAAACCGGAGGAAAATTGCTCCCAGACTCCGTTGATTTCATAAGTGAAAGAAAAAAATAAATACATAAACCAAAAATCAACCCCACTGGCCTTTGCTTCTATTTCTGGGCCACAGGCAAGAGTGCCCAGAAGACTGCCACCCCTTCTCCACTCCCGGCACCATCTCACAGCGCAAGTCGGACAGCTCTCCACACACGGCCCTGCCCGCTACCCTCCCTGCGGCCCCGCGCAGGGCAGAGGCTGTGGGGATCCTTGGTTTACAGCATTTATGGCAGATTGGAAAGGGCTCTCCTCCCTCTGCAACGGCCTTCCCACCAGAGCCAGCGGGCACTCTGGGCCGTGCGCCTGGGCCGTGCGCCTGGGCTCTGCACCTGGGTTGCTGTGGCTGCAGAACAACGACACGGGGCCCTGCGTTGAGCAGCCAGCCCCCAGACGAGAGCTCGCCGGGGGCCTCGGTGTGCAGACATGCGTGGGCCCAGCCTCGCTCGGGCCTCGGGCCCCCAGGAGCAGAGCCTGAAGGGCAGCTGCGCGGCCGGGCGCCGGCTAGGCGGGTCTTGCTATGCGGCAGGACCCGATGGTGACAGGCCGCCCTCTGTGTGGTCTAGCCCGGACAGGGAGCGGGTTACGATGACATGCTCCTGGGAGGCGGTAACGGGGCCCCACTGCTCCGCCCTCGCACCGCCGGGGACCTCCTGGGGCAGCTGGAGGGTGCGGACCAGAGAGCAGCTCCCAGGCCCCACACAGGTGCCGACGTCTCCCTGCTTTGATTGGTCTGCACCCCTGTGAGGCGTCCCGCCAGGTGGGGCTGAGCCCGGGCTGTGCCCTCGGCCTCTAGCACCTCCTGGTGCCATCGCCCTGTTTCTCAAGCGCAGCGGGACAGGGGCCCAGCACTTGGCAGAGGCCAGCGAGGGGCATGCGGTTTCTGCTGGGGCTGCGGCAGCTGGACTGGGTGGGGTCTGCGCGGGTCCTGTCCCTGGGCCGGTCCTGGCTCACACCTGTAGCCTCCGGCTTGGGAGACAAGGACCGCGGTCCCTGTGCCCTAGAGAAAGTCCCTCGATGTAGCGGGGCCAGGAGGGTGCAGGACCTGGCTTCACGGGAGGCCTCTTGGGTGGGGCCTGGGCTTTGGACCGCCCTGTTGGAGCCATGCCGTTGGGCTGCATGTGGAAGCCCTCGGTTTCCTGGCCCATGTGATGGGGACGACGGTTCAGTGCCTTGTGACTGGGGTGCTGGGCTCGGCTGACCGACGCTCCGCTCCTGCGAATGGCATGGAGGGACGCCTGGCATGGGACCCGGGCTCAGTCCCTGAGGTCTCCGTGGATGGAGCAGACCGTGAGGTGTCCCGCGCACTTGGCCGACCCCTTTGGTTGTCTCCCCGGTGTCCAGAGCCGCACCTGTAGGCGGGCTCCGCAGCGTCCTCTCCACCGCTGCTTTGAGGCCAGACTCCGGAGGAGCCGGGCATCTCTCCTTACTCCCGGAGGTGCTGTCCCCGGCGTGCACCCACTTCACACCGTCCCCAACCACAGCCTTCCGGTGAGCCCGCTGCCCTTTGCTGTCTTCGTCCGTTTTCCCTCTAGAATATTCCTCCCTCTGACTGTGTCTCTCTCCTCTACGTTGCGGAGAGGCCCCCTGACATCGCACTTGAGCTGAGCACAATGCTGTCCCGTCTGGAACCCTCCGGCACTGTTTGCTTGCTGGCCTTGATATGGACACAAGGAACCACGCTGGTACTTTCCTCCTCACCGCGTGTGAGAGTCATGTGTGCGTGTGCATGCGTGTGCGTGCGTGTGTGTTTGCGTGTGTGATGAAAATGAACGTGGCGTCCCCACGGTGTTCTAGCAGCTCTGCACCAGCCAGCGCTAACCCACGGCTTTTCTTCTGCTAAGCCGGGCTCTCGAGGGTGGTTCTGACTTTGGGGGGTACGTTGGTTTCTGGTAGAGGAAAGATGTCTTCGTTCCGGAGCCCCGTCTCCTCCTCTGCCTGCCGGGCTGTTCCTGCCGCACATGCGTTACAGGATCAGCACGCTGTGTGCTCAGCGGCCCTCGACCGCCAGGAGCCCCTCGGTCTTTCTCTGGCCTTCAGGAAGCCCTGGCTTTCTCGCATTCTCATGTCTGAACTTGACTTCCCTTTGCCCTGCTCCCTCCCAGCGCCTGTGCCGCTCCCGATGCACTAGCCCGGCGTGCAGCGTGGACTCGCTTTCAGGTATAAAGAGATTCTGAACCCAGGTGTGACCCGCAGGGCCGGGTGGACGCAGGGGGAGGCCGCGGCGGCACGCCTGCCCCGCTCACGATCCGGAGGCCCGAGAACCCCGCCGAGGACATAGGGCACATGCTGTTGCTTCCACGCGGAAGACGTGAGGCTGTGCGGGATCCAAGTCCGGAGAGGACTTTACTGGGAGGAGTGTGAGGTCACCAGGCCCTTCCCTGAAGTCATACAAGTGCCATGTAGGCGTCTGGTGTGCGCAGTTCAAATAGGTGTAAATGCATAAAGGTGACTTCTGTTCCACCAAGTCCAGAGGGAGCGTGCGGCTCGGTGACAGTCCTGGTCCACGACTCTGGGTTCCCACACTTCCCAAGAGAGGCCTTGCAGGATGATTAGCTGATCCTGAGCTGGACTGTGGTCCCATCCGTGTGGAGTGACAGCTTCACACTGGGAGGTCTGCGCTGTGAGGAGCCGGGTCTCCCTGTCGCGTCCCTCAGGTGCGTGGAGGCCTCGGGAGCGTGGGGAGCCCCCTCCCTCAGGTGCGTGGGGAGCACCTCCCTCAGGAGCGTGGGGAGCCCCTCCCTCAAGAGCATAGGGAGCACCTCCCTCAGGTGTGTGGGGAGCACCTCCTGCAGGTGCATGGGGACCTCGGAACTATGGGGAGCATCTCCCTCAGGTGCGTGGAGGCCTTGGGACTGTGGGGAGCCCCTCCCTCGGGAGCGTGGGGAGCACCTCCCTCAGGAGCATGGGGAGCACCTCCTTCAGGAGCATGGGGAGCAGCTCCCTCAGGTGTATGGAGGCCTCAGGAGCGTGGGGAGCCCCTCCCTCAGGAGCATAGGGAGTACCTCCCTCAGGTGTGTGGGGAGCATCTCCTGCAGGTGCATGGGAACCTCGGAACTATGGGGAGCACCTCCCTCAGGTGCGTGGAGGCCTCGGGAGTGTGGGGAGCCCCTCCCTCAGGTGTGTGGGGAGCCCCTCCCTCGGGAGCGTGGGGAGCACCTCAGCTGGGTAGTTCCCAATGAGCATCCGAGGTGCAGGAGGGTGCGGTGGGGCAGGGAAGGGGAGGGAAGGGAGTGACCCGGCTGCCGCAGCTGGGCGTTTCTCAGGCAGAGCCTGCCCCCGGGCAGGTCGTGGGGGGCTCTTGGTGCCGCGTCTCAGCAGCTCCGCGAGCCCTCCGTGCTCAGACCCCCTTCTCCAGACCAGGGGATCGGCAGCCCCGACTCTGCAGCGTCGCCATGGGAGCCGAGGGCTCGGACGGGAACGGCTCCCACAGCGCAGGGCGCCCAGATCCCCGGTGGCGGTGCTGGCGCACCCGGGAAGGCGTTTCTGGACGTCCTTCCGGGACGGGGGCGTTGGAACTGCGCACAGAGCAGCTGCACGGGGTCTGCCTGGGGCAAATGGGACGGCGGCTCGCATCTTCTGTCCCTGACGGTGGAGCCGGACCGCGTGTCCCCCCCCCCCCCGCCTCAGCCCTGCTGTCCTCGGGCCTCGGGCCTGCATGGCCCTGCCAGGGCTCCAGCCCGCAGAAGGCGCTGGCGGGACCTGGGCCTCTGGAGTCCTGAGAGCTGAGACCTCGTGACAGGTCTCTCCGTCTCCGTCCTGTTGGTTCTGAGGAAACTTGGCGGTGTCACCTCTGCATGCGCTGGGCGCCACTGTGGGGGCCTGGGCTCCTGCTCGCCTGCCCGGCCTGGGCCGCCTCACTCCTTTCCAGCCAACATGTGACAGGAATGTGCGCCACACAGGGGACGTGCCCACCAGCATCTGCGTTCAGAGGGGATCTAGTGCCAGGCGCTGTCCCTGTCATAGAGGCCGGTCCTCATCGTCACGTCCCTGTGTGACTGAGGAGCGTTGCAGGTGGGCGGCGCGGGTCAGCCGTGCGGGGTCTGGAGGTGCCAGCGGGCTGGCCGTCGCGCAGGAGAGGACAGGCGTGAGAGGTGAGCCCAGAGCAGAGCGGCTCGTGCCCTGACCTCGTCCGCTTGGGCTCCGTCTGCTCCTCCGCCCTCAGCCGCACGTTCCTGGAAGCCCGGGGTTGGGGGGGGGGCAGCCTTGCCCACGTGCCCAGAGAGAGTCACAAAGTGACTGCGTGACTGGTAGGCGGTTCAGGGATGTGGGCTCACGGGTAGTGAATATGCATTTGGTCTTTGCCCCCAGGACCTGGCCCAGAAGTCCTAACGCCCTGGGAGTTTCCCCGGCAGGTCCTTGGTTGTTGATCACGAGCCCGTTCCCACACCTGAGTTTACGAGCTGCCTCCTGTCCCCTGAAAACAGCCCCTCCGTGGGAGGTCAGGACCTCAGCTGTCCCCCCAAACTCTGGGGAGGGGACGGGGCTGGAGACTGAAGTCAGGCAATCAAACTCCTCATAGAAAGCCTGCACCCTGAGGTGCTGAGTGCTTCCTGGCGGTGGGCACATCGATGGTTCGGGAGGGTGGCCTGCCTGGTGACCCACCCTGTTCCCTGACGTTGCCACCGTGGGTACGTTTTCATCTGGCGATTTTATTTGTATCCTTTATAACAATGCAGTAATCCTAAACAGTGTTTTCCTGAGTCACGGGAGCTGTTCCAGCGGGTCACCAAGCCCGAACGGACCCCACATCTGTCCCTGGTGGAGCAGAGCGCTGAGGTCTGGGGCCCCGGACCTTGGGACTGGCCTCCGAAGGGGCTGGCCGTCGTGTGAGGCTGAGCCGGCTGGGACCGCAGTGTCGGAAGTGGACTGCATGAGAAGACGGGGAGTCGGCGGCGGGGAACCAGGTGACGACATGTGGGAAAACCCCCCCCTGCCCCTGCGCCCCTGGACGTCATGTGCTCCTGGTCCCACAGCCGTGCGCGTTCATACGGGAACAGGGCCGCCCCGAACCCCTCGGCGCGTCCAGCCGGGCGTTAGCCCGCAGCCGGGGGGCTCCTGGCAGTGTGAGTGGGGGGCGGTGGCTCAGTGCCATTCTCTAGGGCGTTTGGATGCATTTCCAGGGGGAGGGGGTGCGAGGGCAGGTCCGGGGCACGTTTGGGCACAGTTCCTCCTTCAGGCTGGACACAGGTGCTGGGTCCGAGTGCCGCCCGGAGGCTCGGGACACAGCGCGCCCGTCACCGGAGCACCAGCCCTGGGCTGGCGCAGGACGTGCTCGTCGAAATCGAGGAGGACTTGAATTAGAGCTCTCCTGAGGGCGGGACTCCGTCCTTCGGGGCGAGTGTGGACCCCAGTTTCCAGATGTGCACTTGTTCGAAGAGCCTGTGAGCTGGCTGCAAGGGGCCAGCTTCTCTCTCCCTCTCTCTCTCTCTCCCCCCCTCTCCCTCCCTCCCTCCCTCCCTCCCTCTCTCTCTCTCTCTCTCTCTCTCTCTCTCTCTCTCTCGGGAAAGAGAGGAGAAGAGAGAAGAGGCCGGTACTCCATCAAATCACAGATTTAAAGCGTCAAGGCAGTTTTGAAACATAGAGATAAAACTGGACGATGAATAAAAAATTGGAAGTGATTCTGTCCTGGTGTAATTTCGAGATGTGCTGCTCGAACAGTGATGAGTAATAAGGTTAAACACAGAGTCACGTGCCTCACAGACGTCTGGTGACCGTTGAGCGTCGGTATCACGTTCTCTAAGGCAGCCGGCTGCTTGGGGGACGCGGGAGGTGTGGTGTGTCGTGCCCCAGTCACGGCAGTACCCCGTGTCACCATCTGCCAGGACGAAGGGACCACACAGGGTAGACTCGCGGGGACTTTACTGCTCGTGCTCACAGGGTCACTCATTTTATCGGCCTCCTTCCTTGTAATCTTTTGCCGAGTCTGCTTTTCCGGGGGGAGGGGGCTCACTTTGCACGAAGGGCCAAAATGCCAGGATGGAAAGGTAGGACATTCTGCGCCTCCCGATGACCTGGTCAGACTTTGAGGAGCCCAAATCATATGGTTCCTGATTCCAGACAGATGAAGAACTACTTACAGAATAAAACGTCTTTATTGACGAGTGCTTCTCCTTGGCTTCCGGACGCTGCCAGGCAGGTGGAGTGGCTTCTGGGGCGGGAGGGGGGACCCCGCCTGGGAGACCGGAAGGAGTTCCAAATTGTCCGAGAGTGTAAGCAAAACCTCATGGTTTTCGTTTTATTTTTAACGTTTTATTTTTGAGAGAGAAGGAACATGAGCAGGGGAGGGGCCGAGAGAGAGGGAGACACAGAATCCAAAGCAGGCTCCAGGCTCTGAACGGTCGGCACAGAGCCCCATGCGGGACTCGAACTCAAGAACCGGGAGTATGACCTGAGCCGAAGTCGAAGCTCAACCATCTGAGCCCCCCAGGGACCCCAGGGACCCCAAAACCTAATGGTTTTAAAGATCCATTTATTCGTTTTCTTTTTTTAACATAAACAAATTCATAATATTTGCATTCATCCTCATGTTCACTAATTTTGTAAGTTTTTGGCATTAGTTAACATGTGGTGCCACGTTCAGGGTTTTGGCTTTCTTAGATGGCTTCTGTCCGCACCCTCGGAAGGCGCTGCAGGCTGACAGTTTTACTGAGCAGCTGCTATGTGCCAGGCTCTGGAAGTCCAGACTCAAGGGAGTGGGGCCCCCGGTCCTCCAGGAGCTCATATCTAACCGGGAGACCCCATGGGACACCTCCGGGCAAACCCGTGCACCGCTGAGCAGCCCTTCCCGGCTTTGCGGCAGCACCGCCGCCCGCACCGCCGCCCGCACCGCCGCCCGCACCGCCGCCCACACAGCCGCCCGCACCGCCGCCTGCACCGAAGCTCCTTTCCTTTCCGGCTTTCCCTGCGCATTCGTTTTGAGGGGCACATTTCTCACCCGTGTTGTGAGTTCCTGCGTCCCCTCAAGTTAAGACTTCATAAAGGCCAAGCGGGCCCTTGCTCCTCGGGGAAGCCTGCACCAGGTGCACCGAGGCAGCAGGTCGGCCACGAGTGGGGGGCGGGCGCTCTCCGGGGGGCGGTGGGGAGCATTTCAAGACCCCGGAGCTTACCTGGGTGTGATGGTTTCCTCAACGTCTCTAGGTCACGTGGCTCCTACCTGCCCAACTGACGGCAGTGCTTTCTGGCCTGAGGACTCGGGCCGCCTCGGGTGTGGGTCGGGAGGCAGGTGTCTAGGGCGTCACAACAAGGTGGACCCAGAGACTTCTGCTCCACGTAAACGGCCCCGCAGACTGTGACGTGAGCAAGGCCCATGTTTCCCACAGTCGCCCCTCTGTTCGGCGGGCACCGAGGTCCCATGGGCCGGTCAGCCCCGTGCCCCCGCCCTGCCTCGCCAGGCCACCTGCCGCCCGGGAACTGCTGTCCCTCCTGACTCAGCGCTGCCTCTGTCACCAGCCCGCTGTGTCAGCTTTCCCAGGGGCGCAGGCTCGCGTGCCCCATGGGGCATCCTGTGTCTCCGCTCGTTCTGCAGCCTTCCCGTCGGCTCCTGTCCTGCGCCCTGCAGGTGCCAGGGCGTAAGCAGCAGGTGCTCACTCGTGTGTGCTGGGTGATGGATAGCGCTGCGTCTCGGTTCCGCTCTCTGTTCCTGCC
Organism: Mungos mungo; assembly: GCA_004023785.1. NCBI lineage: Eukaryota > Metazoa > Chordata > Mammalia > Carnivora > Herpestidae > Mungos > Mungos mungo. The sequence goes on from PISW01009831.1 coordinate 44,162, forward strand.
GCAGTCAGCGCGGGCCGCACAATACCATGAGCGGGGCAGCGACATTCCCGACATTAATGCTCACGGTTCTGGAGGCTGGAAGTCCAAGATCAAGGCGCCAGCAAGGTTGGGGTCTAGTGAGGGCCCTACGCATGGCCTGCCCGTGGCCTCTCCTTGGTGCACGGGGACAGAGACGCTCCTCCTCTTCTGAGGCCGCCAGTCCTGTGAGGTGAGGACCCCACGTTATGACATCATTTGACCTCAGCTACCCCAGAAATCCTTCCCTCCACGTAGAGTCCCACGGCTGGTTGGCGCTTCGACGTGAGCTCCACGGGAGGACACGGTTCTGTCCACAGGGGTGTCCGGGCACGACTGCGGCGGCCTGACGTCCGAAAACGAGTAAGGCTGTTGCTCAGTGTTCCTGGACCCTGCACCTGTGCATTCTCCCACTTACTGAAGTTTATTTGTGACCCCAAGGTTTTCACGGTGGGTTGGTAAATCCGAGTCAAGCCCTGTGCCCTTTCCCAGGGGAGGTCGAACAATGCAATAGCCCTGTTTCTCCTGTTGGTCCTTGTGCTTTTTTTTTTAATCTTTTTTTTTCTTTAATTTTATTTATGTTTGAGAGAGGAAAGCACACGAGCTGGGGAGGAGCAGAGAGAGAGAAGGAAACAATTCGAAGCAGGCTCCAGGCTCGGAGCTGTCAACACGGAGCCTGACACAGGGCTTGAACTCTATGAGATCGTGACCTGAGCTGACATTGGACACTTAACTGTCTGAGTCCCCCAGACCCCCCAGTCCTGGTGCCTTAAAAACACATCCTTTTTATGGTCTTAGTGCCACATTTTCAGCTTTTTGTGCTTTTTTTGGTGTGGTTTTGCTGTTTGAAACGGGCCCCACGCACAGCCCCGGAACGCTGTCTGGTGTTCCTGAGCACAAATGGTGATGAGCCTCATGGAGGAAATGTGCGGGTCAGAGGACCTTGTTCAGCTCCAAGTTATGTGCTGTTGGCTATGAGTTCAATGTCAAAACAATATATATTAAAGCGTCTTTAGCCGGAAACACACATAAAACAAAATTATCAGTTGATCGGTTGGTGAGAATGTCGTAACCAGAGGGTCATAGGCACCCACCCCTGCATTTCCCCGGGAACAATGGCTCGGTGTTTGCTAATTCGGTGTTCGCACTGACTTTATAAAACGTAACTGCCGTGAGTATTTGAAGGATATTCAAATGTGGAATGGTCTGTGTTTTATGAATTGAACAGGTAGTTTCCGGAATGCTGAGAAGCCCTCAGAAGCGCGCGGCGTGCTCTCGTTGGCTTCTGGTTGTCAGCCCGATGTTGAAGGCTTAAGTGTGAGCGTATGAACGCTTGGGGGGGGGGAGTTCGGCTTTTTAAATACCAGCTTTGACATCGTCAACATATGGTGCTGGGGGTTCTGAGACAGCGGCTCTGCCCCAGAGCAAAGAGGGGTCACATCTTTGGAAATGACCTATTACGACCGGACATCTTCCTATTCCTACTAAAGGGTGACACTCTGACTGGCTGACTGACAGAGATGTAAGGAAACACCGGCATTTGACGTTGGAATTTGACAGCCTTTAAAAAAGGTAATGGTCAACCAAGGTTGCTTTACCTTTCTGTGGTTTGCTTGTTTTTAAGTATAAATATTGCTTCTCTACTAAAACATTGAAGGTGACACATTCTTCACTTATAAATCCCAATGGTGCCATTTGGGTACGCGAGAAGAGGGATTGTCCCGCTGACTAACACATGGATTTGTAAGGGCATCCTTCCAGAAGTTCCTTCCGGAAGTGTTGGTTGGCCCCCTCTTGCCAGAGGCATCTGCGTGAGCAGCCAGTGGCGGCACCGGCCAGGCCAGGTTATTGCACCGTAGACTCTATTTATTTGCATAATATCAAGGGCGGGTTTCTTTGGCAACCCTGCCAGCTTACCCATTCTTGCTCACATTTTAATGAGACGGGCCCTGCATGCGGGGAAAGCCATTTTAGCGACAGCCACCTGTGTCATTTAAACACATCCCCAGACTGGTTTTGCAGCAAACTTAGGGCTCCCTTGGGCAATCACAACAGACAGGCTCCAGACGCACGGCCCCAGGGCGGACCCGGGTGCCCGGTGCAGGCGCAAGGCCAGCGGGCCAGCATCCGGGACACCAGGCCATTGTTTGCAGCTGTGGATTTCCCCACTTCCACCAGGAGGAGACTCCAGCGTGGGGGGGGCGGGTCTCTCCATGGAGCCCACGTCAAGCCCGGCCCGCGCGCAACAGTGACGAGTCAAGGCCGATTACGGCGGCCGAGAGCCCTAGGGTCTGGCCGGGAGAGGCTGTGTGAACTTCGTCCCTGGGTGTGTGTTTTTGGAGCTTGCCGGGGTGACATTCAGCCTCCACATTCATTTTTATGATAATTCTGAGTAAATTGTAGAGCAGTAAGCTCTTCAGGCCTGTCTTTCTTGTGAAAGCCGCGAATCAATCAGCTGTGGGCTTTTTTGGGGGCTTTTCAATGTATAGTGATCATTTAGCTTTGACGTGCATTGTGAGGCCCTAGCTTGGGCCCTCCCTCCGGTCTGTCATTAATCCCAGCCTCGCCATTCGGAAGTACAGTGAAGGATGGCGGGGAAATCACTGCCCTCTTCAGCTCTGTTATTGCACAAAATAGCAGCGCAATAATTTTTTGTCAATGTTTTACTCTAAAAGCTTTCCACGTCAGTTTTGAAAAGGAAGCAGTAAAGCCCATTCAATGGTATGAATAAAAATCCTTTGAGGGTTCGGGCCGGGCTGCTTTTCTTCAGCTGGTAATCAAATTGGAGCTAAAATGAAATTGAGTTTTCTTATGAAAATAGCCTTTGTTGCTGGAAGGCGGGTGATTCATAAACAATAACCCGCTCTTCTGTGTGGTAATAATATATTCATGCTCTTTCAATAGGGTAAAAGCCAGACCGAGTGCATTATGGTACAGCAAAGGGGCTGGAGGGGCTGGCTGGATCGTCGTGAAGAGGAAAGGTGGCAGTCGGTGACTTTGGCTCTCAGCGTCCCTCTGAAGCGGGACCCTGCCTGGATCCGTGCACGGGTTTTCGCTGCTGATGTGTCGCTGCCCTCCGATGTTTGGTTAATTGCGGACGGTCTCAAGCTGTGCTCAGCGCTGCCACGGCCGCGCGGCTGCCGAGTCCCAGCCGGCCGCCGCAGGACGCTGGGATTCACAGGAGCAGGTCCGCGGCCCCCACGAGGACCGGAGCGTCCCGGAGCGCTGGCGCGGACAGGCAGCTGCACGCGGGGCACGGGAGGTAGGCTGCCGGTCTCCCCTGCGGGGGGGGGGGGCGTCCGTGTTCAGTGGGGAGAGGGGTGAGGCGGTGCGGGCACAGCCTGCGGTGCTTTTTCTGCTAGGCAGCCGGGGGTCTGCAGGGGGAGAGCATCTGGTCGTCTGAACTGTGGCGACTTCCACCGGGTCGCAGGTGGAGCCCACAGGCGGCTCTGCCCTCCAGCCGGCGCAGGACCCTTTTCAGGGGGCGTGTGTGTGTGGCCACCGGGGCCTGCCTCTAGGACCTGGTGGCACCTGGTGCAGGGCACTGTGTGACCCAGAGGCAGATGATGGTCTGTCCTTCGGAGATCCGTGCTGCGGAACTGAGCTGGGAAGCCCCCCGTGCAGGCGCGCGCCGCTGGGAGCAGGATGGGGCTGCGTCAGACGGGGCTGATCCCCGACTGTTGCCACCTGGGCGACAGTGACTTTTGTTCTCTCTCTCAAGTTGGTAAAAAGTTATGTTTTGGCGATTGCAAAAATGTATGCCAGCTCCACCTTCATGTCGGATTGTGAAAATAGCCGTGGTGTTCCCGGACCCCGATCTCGGGGCCAGGGCCACTGGGATAAAGGTCAGTTTCTGTTGCACTGAACACGGAGCGGAAAGAATCATGAAGCACGAATCTCTAGATTATTGAGAATGGAAACATAGAAAGAAGGTTCTTTCTGATAGAACGCTCTAGCTGTTTGGGAATCATTGTTAGTTGCCTTTTAAGTTCCATTTTCTTGGCTCTGAATATCATTCAGTGGAGAAGGAAGGAAGGAAGAAGAGAAAGGAAAGAAAGGAGGCAAGAAGAGAGAGAGGGGTGGAGAAAGGAAAGCCCTCTTGCCTGCGGAGCGTGTAGGGGACGGCGTGGGCAGTGCGGCACCGGCCGGGAGGGTGTCCTTCCTGCTGGACTTTGTTTGGTGGGCTCGTCCTTTCTTCGTCCCTGCTGGTGTCGCTCGGGGTACCTTTTTGTGAAGGTCCCACGGAAGAATGTCTCCTCCTGGTACCCTCAGGGCTTCGCAAAGCCTGTCCTCGGTTCAGAATTGGAGAATGGAGAACTTGAGATGAAGACGGGGTGTGCAATTTTAAACCAGCCAACTTTGACAGTTTCAGAGACGCTGAATCTGTTAAAAGCTCACCCCCCCCCCAACTGTGGATCTGAGAAAGCAGGGGGTGAGGGGGTAGGGGCAGTGCTTTCGTGCCCCCGGATACGGCAGGGGTGGTGCAGGGCCGATGCTGGCTAACAGGTATTTCTGTGTGTGGTTTTGGAATTTTAACAATGAAATTGCATGCTTAACAAAAGAACTTTGAAGGCACAGCGGAGGCTGACAGTTGTGGTGTTCTGTGTCATTATCCAATTAGTTTACACCGGTGTGTGTTTTATGCGTTACTTAACACACCTCTATGTGTTTTCAATGCCGGCGAATGTTACTTTCACGGAAGTCTTTCAGAACTAGGATTCTAATCGTATGTATTTTACCCTGCTGCAGTTAGTCTGTGCTTTCAAGATCTCGAGCACCTCAAATTCTGATTTTAAAATCTATTTCATGTTCATTTACAGGTGGAAAAAAAAGCCAGGATTCTGTTGGCTTTGGTTAAGTACTTTGTCAGGAAAGCCCCCCTCCCTTCTTACTTTTCCCACTGACAAAGCCACATCGCTGGAGGCTTTTTTCTTAAGCTAAGGTTGAGTCAGCCTGCAGGGAAAGATTGCTAATTGTCAGAGAATTATCTTCCAACTTCGAGTAAAGGAAATGGTAAAGCGAAGTTCTGGAGTGTTCGTTCTGTGGAAGAAACGAGGGGGCAGACTCGTTCGTGGTGGAATCATGGGCAGGGATCACAGCGCACTTCCAAGCAGAAAATTATAATTTTCTGTAACTGTTTGGTGGCCTCGAGGCAAAGTTCTCCTTATAGTGTTCCCTGTTTTTCATGTGCAGCGGCTTGGCCTCTGGGAGCCTGGGATGCGCAAGGCAAAGAGTGAGGAGGGACACGGGGGTTCGTTGGGTGGGTGGCGCCGGGCGGTCTCGGGAGCGCCAGCCCAGTCGGGGGGGCAGGTGATGGGAAAGGAGGAGGAAGGTGCCTGGGACTCTGGTCTTGTGCCTGGTTTTCCTCTCTAGCTACTGAAAAAGGATAAAAGTGAGCTGCCCTTACTGTCCCCTCCTCTGGATGGCCAAGGGCCTTTTCTCCCGCCCGCCACCCCGCAGTGGGGCCATGTCACGGCAGAAGGGGTTACAGGCGTGGCGTGCACGTGCACTACTGCTTACACGCGGCCCTCCGGCCAGCGCAGGGCGGGAGACGGGCACTGAGGAGGGAGGGGCCTTCCCCCCAAGCAGCCTTCAGGCCGAACCCAAGACTGGGTGTCCATGGGAGGTGACTGTCTACGCAGTGTCCTGTGGCAGAGAGGGGAACAGAGAGGCCGGGACACGGTGGTGGGTGGACACAAGGACCAGGCAGGGGCTGGGAGCGGGTGTGGGGCGATCCAGGCGAAGTGCTCCTCCAGAGCTCCCCGCCCTGTGCATGTCTGGGTCCTGCGGGGGTCCCGTGGAGGCAGGGGGCCCCGACCCACTCGCGAGCACGGCAGCTGCGCCGTGGCAGGGGCCCCAGGGGTGAAGGGCTGGCCAGTGGGCCCTTCTCCCGCGGCTCCCGGCAGATGGGTCGTGGCTGGCCTAGCGTCCTCTAGCGGTGTGCCTGTGACGTGGCCCCTCGAGGTGAAGGAGGGGGGGATAAAGAGAAAGGGGTAAAACTCCACAGAGGGAAGCACTGAAGTGTTCCGTCGTGACTCGTCTGGCCTTACTGGTGTTGGCGGACACAGGCGAAACCGGCCCCTTGAGTTCCACGGCCAAGGGCAGGGGTTTGTGCTAAGCCGGATGTGAGTGAAGTCGAAGGCTCTTTAGTATTTCGTTTTACAGAACCCCGGTCCTCCCGCCAAAGTCATTTAAGTCTTTTCACCCTGATTATCAGGTGATCTGTGGTTGCCTTGGCCTGACTAGGCATTCTTCAAGACAGGGGAGTATAGTAAGTGCGTAATAGGGATGTTTGATTGCATGCATATATATATAATATATGTATATATATATATATTTGCTTTTTAGGGAATCAGAATGTAGATTAAAACTACAGACTTTCTGATCACTAGAAAAAGCTTCGATATAAAAATTGGACACAAAATAGGAGTTTTAAAACTACTAACAGCCAGTGTCAACAACTTCGGAGGATGTGATGCAGATAATTATCTGTCAAAAAGCGGCTCACCATGTCTCTGGGTTTATTTCTGTTTCACCCACACCATTCGGGTGTCTCTTCTGGAACTCTGGGGAGTTTAGGTGAAATGCTTGTCCACGGCTGTGTGCAAATCGAACCTCCAAGTGCAGAGATCCAGTTCCAAAGCCTGCCATGACTTTGACCACTTCCTTGGCCCCTGAGCCGCTGAAACTAAGAGTTTATTTATAGAAGGTGGCTTCGTGCACCCGCCAGCCTGTAAGGCTTGCGAATATCACCTCATCTTGTATTTCACCCCAGGCACGCATTTCATAAACCTAATGGACGAATCTTCCTTCAATTGTTTCTGAAAAATCACAGGTCACTGAAACCCAGGCCAGAAAACCCGCAGGGATGTATCACACCTCAGTTGCCCTTTGGTGTTAGTAAATATGAGCAATGCCGTCTATCAGGTGTCTGGGGTGTTTTATCTCAAAAAGTGAAAAAAGCAAGCTTTGTGAATCTCAAAGCATTCTTTGGGAGGTATTGGTTAAATTCTCAAAATATCATTTTTCCATTTGAAAGGTTAAAATGATTTTTTAGGATATAATTGTGACATCGAAAGTCCTGGTCCCTAGGAGAAAGGATCTAGTTGTAGGACTGCTGTCATTCTAGAGATAGTGTCTATTCTCAGCACGGACAATATTTGTTTCCTGCCTCCTGGTGCTGAATATCCTCTGGAATTGATGTTTAAGGACTCACAAGTGTGTTATTTCTAGAGACAGTGGTTCGAATGATTCTTAGAGTTAATTTTCATTCTTTTCTCTGCGTTGCCTGATACCGCAGGCATCTTCAGTTTTAGGGAAAGTGTACAATACAGGTACCATTTATAACATGTTTAAAAACATCGGATGGTTTTACTTTAATAATTGTCGTTGAGTTCTTCTAGAAAACTTATTATTGTTATTATGCTTAGATTTGAAGCAAGGATTTGAAAACAGAAATTTAAAGGGAAAGTGACCTGCTCAGGAAACCTAACCGCGCCCACGGCACCAGCCCTGAGCAGTAAAAACGATGGAGCGCAGTGTGTTGTGTGGTGTTGTATAGCACAGTCCCCCCCCGCCCCGCGTCATCTTAAATCTATAAAAACGGTTTATCACCACTTCATAGAAATGTCTGATTTTGTCTTCTTTTGGATTCATTGATTATTTGAAACCACCCATTTATTTCTCCTCCCGATACCATTTCTTCTCTTGGCCTTGAGTCCTTCGGCTGAAAAGAACGGAGTTATCTGTGCTGGTTCCTCGGGTCTGCCTGAATTCTTACCTCTGCGTGTACACACCCAACACACAGACAGCCCAACTCCAGTGCTCGCTGGGCTGAGTCCTTATCTCCGAGCCCTGCAGGCCCCAGGCAAGAGCACAGATGGAGGCCCACGTGTCTTGTCTCAATATCAGATACAAACTAGCCAAAAATGTAGGCTCCACCTCGTACCTTGACTCGAGCCTTCATGGTAACCCGAGGGCCTGAATGTCGAATTCCACCTTCCGGGCTTGGCACAGGCTGTGTCTGCGCCCATAGGCGGCTGCCTCTGAATCCCTCCCTGGGAAGAGGAGTTTGGGAAATGGTTCGAGCAGGTCCGGGAAGGGGGTCTGTGTCCACGTGCGTGGAGAATTCAGAGGTCCTGGCACCTCTGGAGAGGTGTGGGGGTGCGATCTGGGTGAGCGTGTCTCCTTAGTTACTGTCTGGTGGGTGGGTGTGGGGGGGTCAGAGTGGGAACCGCCCTCTGCCCCTGGTCTGCGGACAGAGTACTCAGTGGTCTCTGGTTGTGCAATTTTCCAGAAAATGGCTCCGATGATAGAACCCGTGGGCTGCATCTCTCCTGAGCAATGAGGTCTTAATATTATAGTGTATTTACTCAGCTCTTGGCAAGTACTATTCTCATTGAAGGCTATTCATTTTTAAAATGGTGTTTGTTTCATTTAGCAGACAGTTGGACTTTGTTCAAGCCTAACCAGGTGCTGGAATTTGAGCACGAACACTGCCCTGAGAGAGGGACGTCCCTTCAGCTGGCTAGTGGACGGGGGCCCCTGGAGCCCCGCTGCCCAGTCTCTCCTGGCTCCGTCACCTTTACCTCTGAGCTCGGCTTCCCACACGTGTGCACAGGGCTGTGCTGGGGGCAGGGCGGGGGGCTTGAGACAGACCCGCAAAGGCCTTGGCATCGCAGCGCGCCGTCAGCCTCAGTGAAGGTGGGCTGTTGTCATGGTGGTAGCTCATCGATTCTACATTTCCATGTCTTTGAAATCGGGATATTTCTCCTGTAATAGCTTGGGTCTGGTGAAGCGCGGTAATTGATTGGATGGACGACGTCCTTCCTCTGAGAAGGGACGGGTATCGGAATCGGCTATTGGAAGTCTGTCTTCTGGAAGCCATTTCCCTGAAATGCTCAGGGAAAGAGGAACCACAGAGTTAATGCTGACGTTTACAATGGTCGGTCTTTAGAGCTGAGACGTGGAGCCGACATCTTGGAGCCTTAAGCCACATGGTCCCCACCAGAACATTTGATTTCCAAATGACACAAATTGCTCTACTTTGAAAGGGACAAATTGTTTTGTCTTCCATCCCGGGCACAAACAGACTTTACAAGAAGAAGATAATTGACTTGGAATCTCGCACCCTTCCCTCAGAAGGAGGTCGGCTGTATTCTGATCTGGATCAGAAGCATCTCCTTTCCCGTTAGTTGTTTGTAAGAGGCCTTGTGTCCTGAGTCGCTTCCAAACACACGACAGCCCAGGCCACACCTGCGGACGCCCTCTCACCTGCACCTCATCTTGTCTGAGGGCTCCCCAGCGCCCCTGATGGGGCTCCCCAAGTGCTCAGCCCTGCAAAGCAGTGCCCCCGTGGCCCGCAGGCTCTTCCTCGGAGTGACCAGCGGTGTCGTGCTCGCACAGCCCGTCTGGTTTCTGCTCCTGCTCCCCTGGCACCGTCCCTCCCTGGCACCGTCCCGGGAACCTGGTTCCTTCCCCCCAAAGAGCCAGCCAGGTTCCCTACTGACGAGGCTCCAAAAGATGGTTGTAGCAGAAAATGACGAACGGGTGCTCTGTGACCAGTACCTGAGAAAAGAGAGCGGCGCCACCTTATTAATACTGGGGGAGACCGGTGGCCCGGGACGCCAGCAGAGCACGGGACCGCTCCGCGCCGGGGCGGGTCCGCTGTGAAGGGTGGAGGCTGGGACAGCCACGGCTCTCGGATGTTGGCAAGGTCACCTGGAGGGCGTGGGGAGATGACGTCTCCACCTCTCCCCTGCACCCCGGGTTGTCTGTGTGCCCTCCTGTTCCTTCTGTCACATCCTTAGAAAGCTTTGGAGGTTGCTTGGACAGGAAGCCCTCGGAGGGGCATTTACATGAAGAGCGACCGCGAAGGAGCAGAGGTGCCAGCGCGAGGAGGACGTGCAGGCTCCCCCGACATCCCTCATCGCTCTTATAAATCGCTCGGCTATTGCTGTCCTGACGGCCGGTGCACATTTAGACGACAGGGTCCCGGCAGGAAACACACAGCACATTCGAAAGGGACAGGGGAGAGATTTTAGGAAAAGAACTTTCTAGACAGAGGTAGGCAGTGCCCAGGGGCCTGAGGAGTGATGGGAAGGCACTCCCAGGACTGGTGGCACTGAGCATGCTCTGCCCTCTCCCAGACCTGCGGGCCACGGGGTGGGGAGAGCAGTTGTGGGCTGCCAGAAACCGTGGTCTTCATAAATTCTGGAATATTCTAATTTTCTGTGAATGTCTGTCATGGGCAAGAATCCACAGCAACAAGAGAACCAGGTGGTGGAGTGTGTGGACGGCGGCTTCCCTGGGGGCCCAGACAAAGGGGCGAGGACCCGGGTGCAGATGGAGGGCCAGGCTGAGGACACCCAGCAGGGGGCTCACTGACAACAGCCCTTCAAAACCAGATAGGTCACAAAAGATGAAAAAAAAGGGAATCCAAATAGAATAGATTCAGGGCTTAATCTACTGCATCTGACGGCAGCTCAGCCAGCACCGAAAGGGCCGGGCCCTGTCCTCTCTCCGCACCACCGGGCACCCTGGGGGGCGTGGGGGTGCGAATGGACAGGCTGGGGGTTGGGCCTGGGAAGTTCTGAGAGCCCCCCCCAACGTGGGGAGTCTCTCCACTGTGGACCCAGACGAGGACAGGCCGTCACCTGAAAGTTCCCGTTCGATGGTCTCAAACACGTACTGAACGTGCCTCTGCGGAAAAGGGTGTTTGCTCCCACGGAATTACGGATGGAACAAGAAGACAGTGTCGGTGGGACCCAAGCGGAAAAAGTGAAATCAGTAGAGTTTCACTGTGATGGTCTGTCGTTTTTAGTTAGCTATTACCTCATCGTCTCTATATGCTTTGAAATTGCCATTGAAACTTTTGTTGCTCATATAAAATCCACCTTGTGATCATTAAATTTCAAATGTTTCGTTTTCTTTATAAAAGTAACATAAGCTCATTAGAATAGGTGTAAAATTACTAGAAAAATAAAAATCACCCAAAGGCAACGTTTTTTTTTCCACTTTAGAGGTAGGTTTATAGCCATTTGAATCGACCTTATTTTGTTTTAAAAATTGCTTTTTAAAACATTTTTAGTTGAGGTGCAGTAACATTAGATTCAGGTGTGCAACACAGTGATTTGATAATTACACACATCATGAAATATTCACAAGGTGGTTCCCGTCTGTCACCGCAGTGTCGCTGTGACAGCTCCCAGGCGTCCTCTCTACCCCCAGATTACCTGCCTTGTCCCTGCAAACGTGTGCCCTAACTCCCTTCACCGGTGTCACCCCCGCGCCACCCCCGCCGCCGCTCTCTGTGTGTGTTAGATTCCACATGCGGTGGAGTCCCAAGGCGTTTCCGGTTCTGACTTGTTTCACTTCGTGTAAGGGTCTCTAGGTCCCTTTCCGTCCGTGCCATCTTTGTCCCCTTCTCTCCGCGTGTAAGCTGCTCGCATCTACGGGAGAGTTTTCACCCGAAGTCTGCGCTCGCGGGAGAAAACCAGGAAAAACGCCCACACCCAGCAGATACCGGGTTGGATGTCCTTCTGCCCGCATGTTTTGAGGTGCTGGTGTGCGACGCACGGGGGGCCGTCTTCCACCTGCGGACTGTCTCCGGCAGGGGCTTCCGACGCGGGGACCCTTCCCTGTGCGACCCAATGGCAGGTGCAACCCTGGCGGGGGAAACGCGTGCCTCTCGCCTTTTCGCTGAGCTTAAATTCCACGCTTAGAGCTTTACTCCTTTGGCTCAACGCTGCCACTACGCCTCTGAGTGCCTTGTGACGCTCACCTGCTCATGGCGGAGGGCTCTCAGGTAAGGGGCGAGCCAGCGGGGAGTGGGGGACCTGCGTCGGTGGAGGTCACCGAGAGGGCCTGACCCCGGCTGACCCAGGAGCTGCCTCAGCCAGAAGGGCTCACCTGTCTGCCCGCTCCCACCTGGGGGCCCTGTTCGAGGACAGCCTCACGGAGTCCCTCCTGTCCCTCCTCGGCCTTTGCAGAGGGTGTGGGGCTGAGGGCGTGAAGGGTGCGGGGATACTGGCGTGAGGA